>JAUELD010041211.1:0-12424 GCA_031471615.1 Aglantha digitale
ATAGAGAGTAACTATAAAAAAGCTTGAACTTAAAAATACTATTAATAGTTCAGATTCATGTTTTATTTTCCATTTGGTAGATTGCTATGAAATAGAATTCCTCTTTTTACGAAATGCTAATGCGCCAATAACAATATGCACGCTATAAGTTTTACGGGGGTTTAGATTTTTAAAAAATAATATCGAAATATATAGTTTTGAAACATTATTCACGAATCTTTATTCACATATTCTTTCTTCTTATTTTTATAATTAGCACAGTATTTTTATAATTTTTTTTCCATGGGACCAGTACATAGAAACTTTTATCAGACGAATCATTTAAGAAATATGGCTTAATAAAAAAGATAAGGAACAGCACAACGTTTAATGGGTCATTAGTTTAAGTATTCATTTGCAAGCAACTAGCTTTTACAACACGAAAGAGTAGAATTTTAATTTTCATCATAAGAATGGCATTTTGCTTCATCAAATTTGAAGTAATTATCTAATTAGTTTGTCGTTTATTTTTGAAAACTAAATGTTTAAATTGGCGATGATTTTTAATTGGTAATATATCAATATTTTATCATTTCGATATTGCTATATTTTAACTAAACTGTTGTTATATAACTTTCCCAAAGTGTTATTATCTAAAATACCTTAATTGGTTGTTAACATAATACATCAGCTCCAATAACAATTATTCATTTTTAAAAACAAGTTTTCAAATAAGAAAATCACATTTTATAGGAGGATGTTAGTTATTTAATTTATAAGCATCTAAAATTTTCAACACATTCTCGCAAATGATTTTCATGCTATACATGAATTTACAACGGCCTTCATTTCCATATATGATATGAAAGTTAGCCTGGAGTATAGGGTATGCGTCATAAATATATTACAACAACAGAAAAGCTAGTTACATGTATTTCACTGGTAGCAAAACCTACACAGCAAAATCCACTTTTCTTAAAGCAAGAAAAAAAAAGGTTATTTTGAGAAGAAAAAATCTTGTCCGTATAGTTACATTATCTTTACTTGTTTTTATATTGAATTTATTTTCTTGAATTATCTTACTGTATAGTAAGATAATATTTGCTTATTTTATGAATTTATTTTCTTGAATTATCGTACTGTATAGTAAGATAATATTTGCTTATTTTATGAATTTATTTTCTTGAATTATCGTACTGTATAGTAAGATAATATTTGCTTATTTTATGAATTTATTTTCTTGAATTATCGTACTGTATAGTATGATAATATTTGCTTATTTTATGAATTTATTTTCTTGAAATAGAAAAAAGTTTTATCTCAAAATGGAAAAAAATATTCGTGCATCTGCATTCTTAGAATAATAAATTAATTTCTCAATGTATACTCTAGGAAGAGGATAAAAATAGAAATTTAAGATACTTTTCGTAAAAATATGGCTAGACTTTATGCTAAGATATTACAATATTATATAAATTATTATATATTCAAGGTTTCAGAAAATGTAGGAATTCCATAATTTAAAATTTCCAGTTGGCAAAATCATCTATAACATTCAGAGAAAACAAGAAATAAGTTGTTCTTTATTAATGGGATAACAAGGTGTGGAACATGTATGCTTCAAATTGAAGAGATTCAAAAAATTTTATCAACGCATTTAATTAGAATCCCTTTAAAAAAAAAGTAGACAAAAAACATCTTTTTTCATAATTTTACAATTTGGTATTAAAGTATTTTGAGATTCTATTTTCTTAAAATTATCAAATGTATAGCTCGGATAAAAGATCTTATTATATAATAATTTTTTCTTAAAACATCTTTTTATGATTTTCCTGTGTATTAGCATTGGTTAATTGTAACGATGGGTAAAAATCCAGACAATAACTTAAGTAGATATGTATTTGAGTGCACTTGAGTAGATAATTCAACTAGAGTATATAAGAAGGAAGTATCATGTTTATTTCACAATAATTTGCAGGGAGGAACAATTAAGTCTATAGTATAGTATCTTGTTAATTTATTTGTTCAAATTAGCTTGAGTTTGTTCAAAGTTTGTCAAGGCGTCTGTATGAGATATCTAGATATATATATCTAGAATATGCTGTTCTCAGGTAAAAGCCACCATTATGGTTTTCGATATGTGATTTCGGAGTTAGCACGGCCATCTTGTTTGAGTAAAAAAAGTGTCGCAAGTAGTTAAGGTTGGACTTTAGACTTTTTACTTTCTAAAAAAAAGCCCATTTTTTTATTACGGATTTTAGTTTACAGGAAAAAGCTGTTAACTGGGTAGAATCCTGAAGGACGGCCAAGATTCTAGCATATTTAAACTCCAATTTGTACATGGAATCAAGGATAATATTATATAAACTTATATTTGGCTTGCTAGAATGCGCTCAGAAGGGGACTCAATCTGGGAGTGCTGGTGGCAAAGTCCAATGTATAACCATTTGACCACTTGAGACATAAGATAATATGACCATGATAAAGATATCAGTTCGACTAAGATTTTTCCGAAATTTGATTAATTGTTACTAAAATAACAACTTTCCATTAAAACTTGTCCTACTTGGAAAACTCGAGAACTGCATATTTCAGTAGGGAGCATAGTTTTAGTTTAGCTAGATAAGCATGGTAAGTACCGTAGATAATCAGGTAAACAAGAGTAGCTGCACTATGCACTAGATATGTGTAGATATACATCTTTCAAATTTGGACTATACGTTGTCATTTGATAATTTAATCTGCTACATTGATTTCTTCAAAACTTGATCCAACCTCTTCTTTTCGCTGTTTTTATTTATTCTGTAGAAACAAAAGTTCTAAATCTGATTTTTTTTAATAACATCATAAATCTTATATATCATTAGTATAATCAAGTTAAGTATAATCTGTAAATTATATACTCATTGGTTATTTTTATTGTTTATCTTATTTTTTTTGCTTATTTAGCTTATTATTTGTGTTTTTTGTTATTGTATATATAAATGTATTTTTAAGTTTTCGTTATTATTTTAAATTTTTCACAAAAAGGTTTCATATCCAATAAAATGATTTTTGTGGAAAAAATCATTTAGAATTAATATTTTACTCATTTAGAACTGTTATTTTACTACTACTATTACTATCAACTTTTCTAAGATCATTAACTAATCCTTTAATCTATTATCTTAACCTGCTTAAAAGTACTTCCAATTTTTATGTTTCAAGGATAAATATACTTTTATTGTTTACTTTAAGATACATGCTTGTAATAATATGTTGCCTTACATTCTTAATTATAAATTCTATAATGATTTTTTTGTTTGTTAAATAGATCATATGATTGAAAAATTTAATTGACTCGGTATCTTCTAATGGAATATGGCAAGTCCTATCAGAAGGAGTGTGTGCTTTTCATCTTTTGTATTATTTTTAAGTCGTTACATTTTTATTATTTTTTATTATTGCAACGTAAAATGTTTAAAATTCTATGCTGTGAGTTTACGATATTCACTTAATATCATTAATGAGACAGCGATTCTATGAAACATCCATCGGTTTCCATTGTATGGGCAACAATGGACAATTGCTGATACATACACGTCATCAAATCTTAGATGCTATTATGAGCTAACTATTTCTGTGATTCCTGTTGAATTCCATAATCAGGATAATTCACTGCTTGAAACTCCTGTTAAAATCTACCATCTGTTTAATTTTACTACTGGCGGTAGCAAAAATTTAAATCTTTTTTGAAAATATTTTTGCTAAAGAGTATAATAAAAACTACTCATAACTATTTTAGTTTTGTATATTTTTATTGCATCTTATACACACAAGCTATATGATAAAGAAAGTTTGTGAAATTGTATTTCGGTATACGCTTTCTTTTGTTAAATGAATTCTTAAATTTAAATGAATGAAATGTGCTGCTAATTACTGTCTAGTTCAATTCCATATAATTTATCATTTCTGAACTTTCTGTTTATTTTGCTATTAATCAACCGTATCTTTGTTAAGTCACATCACTATGACAAGTTTAAAGCCGAGTTAAAGTAAGACCTTTATTGATTAAGCTGTTCATTTACGCTGCACTGGCCAATAAAAAGTGATGCAATAAAAATCATTGGATTGAGTGGGTGTAAAAAATAATTTAAACAGATGATATCTCTACAAAATAGGTAGAAAAATATTTTGAAAGTTGTACACTCGTCCCAGTACTAATATTCCTATCAAGGTTTCTGTTTTAAAGTACATAAGTTAAGGCATGTGGAAAAAGCCCAGATATAATGATTAGTTAGAAGCGCGATATGTCGGTGCAAAAAAAAATTAAATTAGCGACACTAATTACGACCAAAAAATCATAAAAGCTCTATTCAGATATTTGTTCGTTTGACAAAAGTTTTACTTAATATAAACACAGTATCGCAGCTCGTCGCATAATTTGTTTGTACGCATCGATATTACATAATCTTACATATATTGACTCTTAACTGGGCACGGTTTGTTACACATTACAATTATTTGCTTATTAACAAATATTTAAAATATAAGAAACATTTCGACTTAATCTATTCGTAAACATCAAATACAAATTTTGTTTTCCATTGGCAGTTTATTCAAGATAATATGCAGATTATTTAAGGCCTAATTGGCAGTTACTTAAGATAGGGATCAATACAGTCTTGATAGAGATTGAAATGTTATCTTTTTAACATTGTTATACCAAATGAACTACTGCTGTGTTTCAATTATATTTCTATTTAACTATATTATGCATAACAAAGAACCGGCATGATTATAGAAGTAGAAATAATTTCAATATTCAGTTATAATTATTGTTATATTATTAAAAAAAAATCATCTTGATTGATTTTTATAGGCACAATTTACAAACTAAGATATTGAATAAAGTTGTTTTCAAAATTAAGAAACCAAAACTCTTTTTACTGCAAAAATTTGAGCAAGGTTAATATTGTAATAAGAATATTGATATGGGAATGTAATTTTATGGTAATTAAAATAACCAGAAGCTTCATGGGGATGTCTTACGACGGATCGAATCATATAAAACGTCTGTCTTATTAAAATATGCTTATATTTCAATATCTATCCAGAATTTATGTTTCATACAGCAATAAATTTAAAATATGATTAAAAATCTAAAAATGATAAATTCTTTAGAAACGATAAAAATCATCACAAGACAGTTGTCTATAATAGAACAAAGATATAAGAAATACACTAGAGAAAACAAACAACATAAAAGAAAGAAATGGTAGCAAGTTGGCAGAATCGAATTATAAACGAGTTTAAAGTAGTTAAAAAGTTTGAGAGGTATTGACTTATCTTGGATGTTTTACGTTTTTTAAGCTTTTTCACAAGTAAGGCTTCAGCAATTTTTTGTTTGCGACCATTATTTCGATACCCATGCTCAGCTCCAACTGTATGTTTTACTAAACGGAAATTATTGTCTCGTCCATTATGGTCTTTAATTCTCAATTTCACCTACGTAACTCTCTCCGCAACTATCATCAGGACAAACTGTTTTAAAAAATAATAATAAGGAATTTCATCATTCAAATTAAAACGGAAAGGTAATCGTGTTCCAGTGGAAACAATGTTTAATTTTACATGTGCCAGAAAGGATCGTTTCATTTGATTTTCACGCACGACCGTTCTCACCAGCATATGGTAAAACTAAAGTACATTTTCTTTGAGCATTTTCGGTGCCATCGTACACATTGCTGTCTTTTCGAGATATTTTTGTTCCATTGAGACACGATAGTACATGATCTTGATATTCATTTTTATCAAAACAACACGATCCTTCTTACATCAAACATCCTTCGAAAAACATCACGATGAAGCTTCTGGTTATTTTATTTATCGTAATATTATATAATATAGAGAAAAGCTAATATGTGATTGTTATCAATCAAACACATGTCAAGGAACACTGTGAAACATTATGCATTTGGTATTACTATATTTTGGTAAAATGTAAACTGTAAACTGTAAATAAAACCCTGTTATTCTCTAAGTTTTAGTGGAATTTTGTTTCAGCAAATTTGAATATTTTTGAGTATAAAAAGAATCGCAAGTAGTGCAAATTTGAATTAAGACTTCCTTGAGATATGGTTAAAACCTCCATTTATGAGTGATAGTGTTTATGATTTTATTAGCAGTATTTTTTGCCATGTATACTCTCCATTATAATAAGCTTTCTTGTTTGTTAAGCTAGTCCAAGTTTGCAATTTTTTCTTCATACTGATATTACTCAGTTATATCAATATCACAGTTTCACATAGTTTCGTTTGGTTTACTTATATTCCAATGTCAAAAGTAAAGTCTTAAGTCCAACTTGCACAGATTATTTTATTAAAAAACACCATGGCCGTGCTAACTCCGAAATCATGTTTTTGATAATTGTTTCAAAGGCAAATTTGAAAGTACTTTAAGTTGATACACATTTACATTTAAAACTAGGCTATTAAAAAAAAAATTATCTATATATCAGAACAGGGGAGGTCCTTAACTGTATATATACCACAGGCTATCATAACAATCTCAAGACTGTCGGAGGACTGTTTTATAAACATAATAGTAGTTTGAAACAGTATGCATCGTGCCACTTTTCTCTCGTGTGATATCATGAGCCGTTTTGTTGGTTCATTTTTTTAGCGGAAATGTGGCACAAAATTTCAAACGTCAATCAAACGATCCGTCAATCAAACCAATCGAAGTGCCATTTTTTTTCGCGCTTTTATAATTTCTACCAATCAAGAGTGTAATTGTTTTTTGATTTTATTTACTAAGCAAACTTTTAAACGAAGGCAGATATTTTTAAGTTTAAAGAAATTTTTCGTTTATATCTATATATCAATAATTTCAAAACTTTTAATTATCTGTTCTTTGCTCAAAAAGATTCACTGTTAAAAACTATTTACAGTTTTTTGTATTTTATACCTAGCTCAAAGGCAGGACGATACCTTATTTGCTGTTTTGTGTGATTGTTGATTTGATTGTTGCTCTAACTCTTCTATTTCTTCTTTCTGGATTTTATATCAGGAGATTTAAAAGGAGAGTAATCAGTTAGTTTAAAATGAATTATTCTTATTAAGTCTAATGCGTTTTACCAAAAATATATTTCTTACCTTTATGTCTAATACTATAAATCTAAGTAAATTACATAGGCCTAGGTAGTCCTACTGCATACATGAGTCTTCCCCTACGGTTTTTTTCTGATTAACTTGAGTTTTTTGTAGCATAGGTGTAATAAGCCTACCTCAAAACATTAGACATCAAGTTTTCACAATGAATTGCAAAAATATTTTTTTATAATTAAAAGCTAATTGATTAAAGAATTGATTAATAAAGTGATAATATTAAAATTCTTTACTTACTTAGTATAGACAGTTAGTTAGGAGATTACTTTGACGGGAAAATTTTTTTGAAAATAAAGTAATTTAAAATTTTATTTCAGAACATTTTCCGATCAACAATTTTTTCTGTTGAAACTTTCTTGGAATTGTCAAAAAAAAAAAATAATAATAATATGTTATTGGAAAAATGCTTCTATTTCAATTTTACACCAATTTTTCATTTAATTATTTTGAAAATAGAATTTCTTTTCAATAATACTATTCTCGATAGTAACAAATCTAAATGGCTTAAGATGAAGAGCAAAGATAATGATATATAAGGTATCTTTTTAATTTTCTGAATTAATTGTTTATGTTTTTGTAAAACTTTGGCAATATATTTTCTTATTCTTGTCAATTGGAAATTTAGTTTCTTAACTTTATTTCATGACTCTTCTAAGAATCATGTTTTTTGTAAAACTTTGAAACTTTGAAAGTAATGGAAAATCAAGTCATTTTATAGTAAGTGGGAAAAAGAGTATTATTTCCAAGGTAAATGTCATGGAAAGTCTTGAGAATCAATATAATATCAAAATATCATCCTATGAATTCTCCAATCTAAATTAATAACCTTACAAGGTTTTGGAATTTCATACTTTAGAAATTTTCGAGGCGAGTGTATTTTTTTGTTCATATAAGTTTTATTTACCAAGCACGAAACATGTTAACCTGAATAATAGTTACAGTGGAATAATAGTTACAGTCTCTTTATTATTTCGATTAAAGTATTTTTATCACGCCTTTTAAGAAATCTTAATACTAGGTCGTATAACAAATATTTATGTACACTAGCAAATTAACCGGCTATTAGTGCTTTTAATAAATAAACATAATATTCAGATAAAACTAGCGTTTCTGAAAAATATAAGAATACAAATGTTGCAGAAAATATAATGTACTATAATAAAAAGAAATTAATTTATGTAGGCATGCAATTTCTTCTGAAACGGTTTAAGATATTTTTATGATGGATTTTAAGTCTACGAAAATACCACTGCCAGGAATTTTTTGACAAATCTTATTATTATTATTCAAAATAAAAAAATGATATCCTAAAGCAAATTGTTAAGAGTTAAAGATTTCTAGATTAAAAGGGCAGATTAGATTTTACATAAAGGGCATTTATATATTTAAAGTAAATACTCAAAACAGCTTTTGCATTAAAAGTCATACAATCAAACCTGTAGAAGCCTGGCTAATGTAAAGTTTCTGCTCTAATTTGTGTGTATTGAGTGTATAACTACGAGTATAAAATTTATAGTGGAGATATTTTCCAGAGGGAATTTTTTTTTTAATTCATTCTTAAAGCATGCTCAATTGCTTTTATAAAAATATATTTTAAAACATAATATTATTAAGAAAAAAATGATACAACAAAGTATTTACAGTACTGAAGTAATAAAGGAGAACTCTAATTGAGAACTTCAATTCATATTGGAGGTTTTATCTAACCTTTAGCCTCACATCACACGTTTTTTATTCATTTTCTGTTGAATAAATATCCCACTAATAATTGCAGCAGCTGGTAGGGCCTTGTTGCCAAGCCAAAGAAATATTGAGCAAAATTACGTAGTACATAAACACTAATAATATTATTGTTATTAATATATTACTTTTACTTAACTAATAATAGCTACAAATTGCAGACACTTAATACTTAGCTACCTAAACCATTTAAACATAGATGTTAACTAAATCTACGTAGCTAGTATCTACCTAGAAGAGGCTTTAATAAAGTAGACTAAAAGCATTTAAACCTACAAAAATTAGTTAGATGCTACCTAAATCCACCTAGTATCTACAGAAAGAAAGTATACTCAGGTGTACAAAAAGCTAGATGCATTATTGTTTTCTACTCTTACTTTACCTCCAAAGATCATTTGCCCTAGTATCTACAACTTTTGAGAAAATGTTTAAAGGGGAACTAAGCTCAAAAGTTATGTAATCATTTTTTCATATTATTAAAGAGGGTATTGCAATGATTATTTTGCTATATTTACTTTTTTCTGAAAGAACCTAGAACTCACATAAATTCCATTTTTTCTACTTGTTGCTGCGGTTTCGATGTTTGTGACTTAGTTGCTGCAGAATTTAATTCTTTTCTTTTCCGCAAACACAGCGAGATTTAATAAAAACATTCAACATGACTGATGCAGAAGAAAGCAGTTATTCTGTGACCGGAAGTTATTTTGAAGAAATTTGAAGACTCTTCCAAGATCGATGCTTTTATAATTGGATTATACAGCAATGAACAAGAGAATATAGAAGAATAATTAAGCTTGCAAACAAACACCGAGGATTTATTATATATCAAAACTTAATATTGTAAGAAATGTGAAATATTGTATGAAAAACTTAACCTGGGAACAATATAGCAGAGCATAAAATCACAACGTTGTTGTTTGTTGTTTTAAACGCATGTTTATTTTCTCTTGATTAATTCATTTTTAATAAATGTTTAATGATTTAAGTTCACTTTAAAGCATATTGAGAATAATTAAATAATAACACGAGTTAGCGTTCTTAATTCTGTACAATATTAAACGTAATTTTTTAGAGAATTCAACGATTCAGCTTTAGTATAACACAATAATTGAAAAGAATATCACAACTGTTTCGTAGCGTTATACTTGTCCAAGAGGAGCTATAAAATATTAAAATAGAAATAAAATAATCAGAAAATTAAGATATTGTAATATTGGAACATTATTTAAAGTATTTTTATGTTATGTAATGTTACGTCACGAAATTGTGATTTCTTCATCGCGGTGCCTTTTTTGGATCAAACTAAAAATGGGTCTCTTTTGTCCAAAATGGATCTGATTTTAAAAAAAAATTGTTATTCCTTTTTTTTTCACCTGTTTATGTTAAAACTACATTCTATTTTCAAAAGATTAATTTCCCTTTAAAAAGAACTACCATAAATAAATACTCACTTATGGTCATTTACTTTCGACTTTCGACCACCATATAAAGTGATTATGTTAGGTGAACTAGATTTGACCTCATTGATTGGTCTAGACAAAAACAGAACTCACTTTTTTCAGTTTAACTTTTCCTTTTTCTGCTAATTAATTTGACAATCGATTCATTAACTTGAAAATTGTTAAATTTGCAGAATTTAAAAATGTTATACATTTGAATTGATACTCAAAGAATCATAATTCAATTCTTATGGA
This sequence comes from Aglantha digitale, assembly GCA_031471615.1. Lineage (NCBI taxonomy): Eukaryota > Metazoa > Cnidaria > Hydrozoa > Trachymedusae > Rhopalonematidae > Aglantha > Aglantha digitale. The sequence goes on from JAUELD010041211.1 coordinate 10,562, forward strand.
GGCAAAAAAAATATTTAAAAATGTAAATTGCATTTTCAAACACCAAACCATGATGAGCTCTGGGTGGTAATAATTATAAATTAAGTCAATCACAAAAACCAAACTTTGAACAACCAACCATAAAAAATATTTTTTTAACCATCTCAAAAAATTTAAGTCAAAATACACTAATATAAATGAATTTAATAAACCCATAAAAAACATAATGCAATAGAAATCATACATTTAAATATTGCATCATTAAGTATACATAATGATGCACTTCATGGTTTTATTCTTTAATTAATAAATAAATCAACTGATTTGGTAGCAAAATTTTTTTCTCTATCAGTACAATAGCTCATCTGCTAAGGAAATTTTATTTGGAGTACCGAAATGTGAAGTGTGCCTACGACACAAACGTAATTTACAGTGGTCATAATTTCAATCAACTGCAAGATCGAATCAATAGTGAAACGAAAGTTTAAGTGGATTGGTTAAGATCATATCAACTCTCTATAAACGAATCTACAACTGAACTCCTTGTTATTTCTTTACCTTCTTGTGGACATCCTGAAGATTTTTATACTAGTTTCATAATTGTCAACTTTTTCCAGTAGATATGTAAAATATGTTGGAATTATTTTTATACACGAGCAACTTATCTGGAATACTCTCATAGAAAATTTATGTAGAAAACTTCCAGGTAACTGGAATGATATCAAAATCGAGACATGAATATTTGTTAATCAAAAACTTATGCTTTATGTTTTATTTAATTGAATTACGAATGATTAGCATGGCAGTTTGTTATCGTTTTTCTTATTGTAATCTTTAAGAATGTTGTAATTTTCGTAATTTCAGGGCAGTACAAGCCCATTATTTTACCACCTTATATTATTAAAACTTGACGAAATTTTTTCATGTGTATTGGGTTTCTTTTTCAAATTACAACGAGATGAAATTCCGTGTTCGCTACGCAGATTTTTTACAAAATTTTTAATAGAAAATTATGTAATCGAAGTAATCTATGTTACAGAGGCCTTCTTCAGTTAAAACTGTCAAGTTTGTTAAAAGTTCTCTTAGATTTAAAGGTGTATAAATCAGCAGAATATTTTATTGAATCTCATAAATAGATAATAATAAATATAGAAAAAATAAATCCAATTTGGAACTGTAAAAGAACCTTAAAAAATATGTATCATTTATCCATTTTTATTAATGATATTAATTCTATAGTAATTTTTATCCTGTATAAGTACACTATGTTTTACCTCTTACCTATGTATTTAGCCTTGGAGTTATGACTGTTGTTTAATAATCAGAAAAAAGAAAATCAGTCTGATCTAACTTATTTTGCCAATTACTAAATAAAGATATCATAACAATTTTAATACATAATCAATATTTAGTCTACCTAAAATAAAATAGAGGCTTTTTTATCGAGTAGCGTGTGATCCTTGCAAGTTTTATCAACTTAAATGATTCATTTGATTTGATGGAAATCGTAAAATAAAAATCTATATACTTAATACTTCAAATGATTCAATTCATTATAATTGTTTCTAAAAACTTAAACAATTGATACTAAATAAATTAAAAAAATATGTTAACAACAGTTTCATGGAAAAAGCAATATATATCGTCTAGAGCTATTCCATTAAATTTGTCTTGTTTTAAAGCAGTTTTTCCCTCTATTCAAACTAAAACACCAAACAACAACAAATTTGACGCTGTGCGTAAAAGATTTTCGGGTTGTGAATTTCTGTATAAAGATTTTTGTAAGATCGTGTTGTAATACCATGTAAAAAAAAAAAATATTAGAATATTTAACAAAAAGCGGGAACTTAGCAATCCGATACTCTTTTTTTAAAAACATTTTCG
>JAUELD010041233.1:0-11184 GCA_031471615.1 Aglantha digitale
CATTTTATAAAGTTGGATTTAGGAATTTTGAGAAAAGATATTTTAACAATACATAGCAGACAACCCTTTCCTGCAATTCTAATGCAGGTTTAATATATCCTGTTCATTAAAAAAAGTAATAACCAGAACATTTTGCAGAATGTCGAATTTTTTTATCAAAATAATACAAAAAGTAAGATCACAATACTAAAAAAGAAATGTATATGAAAAAGTGCTGACAATGTTTTTTAGCAGTTGTTAGAATGGAGTGTTTGCGCAGCATTGCAGCATTGCTGCACATGTAAAGCAGTGTGTCAAGTGTAAAAATCAGAAAACATATTTTTTCAATAGTTTTTACAATGCATGATTCATGGGAGTACACTTGGTGTTATTTCCGATAATAACTCTTTTTACATCACAGTAAATCACTATTTACTAAGATACTTTTAATTTTGCATCATAGCTATGCTATTGAATCCACGTTGCTGAATTTCCTCAATAATATTGGTAGTATACTCACTGTTCTTCTTAACCTTGCTACTAAACTTTGCCCTGTCAACGTGTATAGCCATGCACGGAAAAACGAACATACAGCACCAACCATGTAAATGATGAGTAACAAAATAATTTTATTATTCAAATCACCTAAAAAAGTATGTTGTCAAAATTAGACTTTGAAAAAAACCTATTAAATAAAAAACTTATGGTAGATATTGTAGATCAGAAAAGATTTTAAAAAACTCATGCTGTCATATCTGAATTTATAATAATATGATTGGATCAAATTCATTGGATTCAAAACTTGGGTGACACCAAAAAAACCATATTAAAAAAATAAATGAAAAAATAAATTTAGTACACTTTTTGATAGAAAAACTCATAAAGATTCCATACACCAAAGAGCCAAACTTTCAGACATTTTTGGAGATATATTCGAACCCTACATACTAAATAGGGTTAAACAAAACAAATAAAATAAAACATAACCAGTTGAAACCACCTACTCATTGATCCATAAGCGGCTGCTTGTATAACTTTACCAAAATACAGAGGTGCATAAATCTGTGATCCTGTAGAACCTACAAGACCAATCGTACCAACAAGTAATTTCCATTTGTCCTATTGACAAAAAAAGACATACTTTAGCATGTAAAAAGTAATAAAGAATATTGACCAAGATTTAGAATCTTAGATCTAAAAAGGCTTGAATCATGAACCTGAAAAGTCAATTCAAATCATTTAAGGTATATACTTCTTCTACAATTTAAAACTTTTTAGAGGATGTTTCATAGCTTGTAATCATATTTTGTCACTCTTTTTACAAGCCTCCAGAAATACTAAGAGTATTGGTAAACCATGAATATTTAGTACAAAGAACACAACTTACAGGTTTGACTAATGTCATTAGACGTCCCAGGTTAGCCTTCTTCTTCTTCTGTGCTGATCCATCTGTAGATGAGCCAGATTCCTTATCACTCATTGATACATAAAAACGATTTTGTAAACGATTCAGGTAATTGAAAAACAATAAACATAAGAAAAACTCAATGATACTGAATGAAAAAGCACTGATGCATAACGCATAATGAGAATTATACTTCATCACTTTCTTATTGTCATTATATTTCTTCAAAACAAGTGCATCTTTGTATGATGTATATACTACACTTCCCAGCACAATTAATACAGCTATTATCTTTAAAGCTTGTCTCTGAAGCTTGTTATCTAAGCCAAGCTGTAATGCTGTTATTGTCATTTTTTCCAGCAAAACAAACAATATCAATAAGCTAAAACATCTACCACCACTAATACATACAAAATCAAATACTGAAGTTCGAAGTTCGAAATTTGTTACACTGTTTTTGATATCATCACTTGAAACATCAATGATCCATAGCAAAACTGTCGATATAAAATCAGCCAACAAAATGAATACACTAAACGTGACATATCGGAAAAATGGAAATCTGTAAGAAGGTGACTCCATAATTTTATTATCTCTAGTACATATCTTTTAAAAAAATAACTTTTCAGTCAGTATTGCAATGTAATAATCTAGAAATAGAAAAATTATTACTTTGAATACGCAGTTAAATATGCATAAGTGTAAAACAGTGTAAGATTTTAGTTTGGCTTTAAGCTGACAAACACTCTTTGTAATTCTTTACAAGCCTGCTGAATTCTGGAAATATAACATACTATATACTCAAGAGAAGAAAATAGATAAAAACCAAAAAAAGTATACAGACGAAAGTCGCATATATGATTCAGTCACATATATGATTATATTTGTAGAAAGGAATTTGTAGAAACCTTTGATCTTTATATACTGATATAATTAAAATATAACACCAATTAAAAATTTAAAATCACAGTCAATTAAATATACCTTTTATTGTTGTTAAAAAACAAATATACCTGAATAAGTAAAAAAAATTGCCTTCTGGTGAAACCATATTAAGATAATAGCTTATAATATCTATTATAATATTCATTTTATACCAGGTTTGACTGCTCCATTAGTTTTATCTTTTTCCATGCAAAAAATTTATGAAAGATAATTAAGTCTCAATATAGACATTTTAAATACACATCATTATCGCATAAAAGGTAAAAGAGGCTTCCACTATTTTAAAGGGTACTAGGCAATAATCTAGAAAGAGAGTGCAGGGTCTGAATTTTCAGAAAAGGGCACTTTAATGTTGTATTTTCATAAAAATAGATGTTTTTTGCATTAAATTAGTAGTTTTTTGAAGGGGCAGAGTCGGAAATCCCGAACTCTCTTGTAGGCTAGAGATACAGATACTTACTGTATGTTTATCTAAACAACAAAATAACAACATCTGAAATAAAAAAAATCTTTTTTGCTAATTATAACTAACAATTTCACTAAGGCCTCAAAAAAATAAAAATGGCTTCAAAATCGATCATAAACATTAATTTACGCTTTACTGTAATCTTATCTAATCTAATCTCTCTATACACAAAAATAACAGCATAACATTCATAAATTAAGATTGTCTACAATGAAATTCTTCCTAACCCAGACATTTGCTAAATCGAATCACCTGTCATTCTCAAGACTTATTCAATATAGAATTTAACCTAAGTACTTTATTGACTCACTTTTATTAATACCCCATAGGTGCCTGCTTAATACAGATTACAGACTAAAAAAATTTCAAAATGTTTCATCAAATTCTTGATATAAATATAAATCACCCTCATAACACAAAGTTGTTGGTTGATGAATGAAAGCTACGCTTTAATTTTATTTTATCAATTTTATATTGGTTGCAAATTTTTATGATTTGATGAAATATTTTGAAATGAAAAGAAAAATAATTTAAACAATTTTATTTATAATTATAAGTAACTTTAAATTTTTTGCAGATTTATAGAATTAATGAAACTACTTTGATATAGAAAGAAAACTATTTAAAAATATATAAAAAGAAATAAAAAACATTGGTACTAAACTTTGAATAACACAATTCTTGCACAATAAAATCAATAAAACAAATATTGTAAAAAAATTTAATCTTTAAACAATTTACGTCATTTAATTTGAACTTTAGACTTAAGTTGTTTATTGATAACATCAAACAAAAAATGTATTAAATTTAAAACAAATATTTTTGCATGTATCTTATTTCAATGAAGTATGTATGAAGTACATTTAAAGTTATTATTTGTGCGATCTATTTCGGACAGTTGTATTTTTAGGTTCTAAGGAGCTAAAATATAAAAAATTTAATCAATATATATATATATATATATATATATATAGCATATACCTTGCATTGCTTCTAGTGCATTTCATGGTCCAGTTTAACTTTAACTGCATATATCTTGAATAGAATCTGTTTAGTACCTGTTCTTTTTGAATGCTAGATATTATAGTTAATAAATCTATATAAAAAGTATTTATATAGCCAAAAAATACACATTCAGCAAAAAAAAAAAATGCTGTATTAATCAGTCTAGAATTGTCTACTCTAGATAACATGTATTCATTGCATAAAAATAAACAAACTATGAGGCAATTGATATTAAAAGTTTTAGGAAAAAACAACAAGCTTTGAATTGTTTGAAATTTTTGGCTGAATAAAATTGGAAACATAAGCATATTTTAATAAAAAGATAATTATTTCATTCAATTTACCTTGAAAAAACCATAAAGCTAAAAAAGCAAAGCAAACAATAATATACCAACTTAAAAAAATTATTGATGAAATTCAAAAAATCAAAAAGTCAAAATCTTTTTGCAGCTACAGCAAAGTGTTTGCCATAAAAAAATATTAAATGTGCATGAGAAAGCAAAAAAAAAATTTAAAAAATTGGACAGTACATATTTTCAAGCAAGTACAAGCTTTTCTGCATTAGAGCCCAGTTTATAATTCATTTAAGTATATAATTATTAAAGGGCCCAATATTTCAGCCCAAAGTGGCTTTTTCATTTTATAAAGCTGTGTATTTTTACAATTTGAAGTAAATAATAAGTGAACTAGAATACAGTAGTTTCACATGAAAAGCACTTTTAAAAAGGCTGTTTTGTTCAGTTTTTACATGTACACCTGTGTGTGTATAGAATGTTTTAATGAAAGTTCATCAAAATCTTTTTTTGTAAACCTTATTTACAGTTGTCTAAGCTGGGCTCAAAACTCAAGCGAAATTGAAATGATCTCAGTTCTTCAAAAAAAAGCTTTAAAATTAATGAGATTTTTCCCACATGACTCACGCACAAATCCCTTATTTCATGACCTAAAAATCAAAAATTGTCTGTTTATCAATATATGTTTCAATGATCTTATCCCTCCTCTATTTAAAAATTGGTTCAACCTTCTCCTAAATTCTCATAATCATGAAACAAGAAACTCCCAATCTGGGGCCTTTTCCAAATTTTAATACACAATGCTTTGGCTGTTTTTCCTTTACAAACTCTGCAATTATCTTTAAAAGGAACTTTCTGAAAAAGTATTTTTTGAGGTTTAAAAAGATTTCTTAACAAAAACAACTAAAAACAAAATTATTTATCTCATTATTACATCAGTTTATTATTATTTTTTCAGTTTATGTACATCCTTTGCCTGACAGATTATCAAACATATATCTTTAATATTTAAATCCTGTTGAAGTTTTGATTTCCTTACATAAGTTACATAACTCCCAATTGCTACCCAGACTACAAGTGATGTGTAGTTAGCTAAAAATATTGAAATCCATCATCTATTTGTTTGAATTTGATTTATGATTGGCAACCCTGTCACTAGTACTGTTTAATTTTTCATAAATAACTACATATTATAAAACATCAATTCATCATAATTTGAGACGAGTTTTTGTCTATTTTTCTTGTTATTAGCTATTTTATATATTCGTAACTGCGTGGTATATTTAAAGTCTTTAATTCGGCGCACGTAAGTAGGTATATAGACTTTACTCAAGCACCGATGCAGGTTCCCCAACGGTACTTGACAATGCTACTCAATATATAGCTCAGAAATACTACAGCATATTGCGATATTAATTAGAGACTACCTACCGTATAGTTCCCATTCATTTTCCTACTCGTGTCATGCTCAAACAATCGAATTGTCAAACGAAAAAGCCCGAGAAACTCATTTGCAAAAGTTGATAGCTATCAAACAATCCATGTGGAATCATGTATTAAATGGATTAAAATCATTTCATTAAAGTCATGTATTAAAAAGAAAGTTATGTAACCTAGATTTCGAACTCCCGCCGTGAGAGCAATACAAAAGACTATTTTTTAATCAAAGTTACAGTGCAAAGAAAATAACCTAAAAGAATCTGTCGTAGTTTAAAAAAATTTATCAAATAATTCTTTTAAATATTCATCATCAGAGCTAAATTCTTCATTTAAAACAACAGGTCCTTTTTAGTTCTATTTTAAAGAGAAAATTGCACCATTAGAATCATAACGAAAGGTAACACAATTAGCGGATTTTGAGGCAAAGATAGAATTTCGTAAAACAATTCTTTTTGAGTATCATTAAATCTATTTTTACTTAGACTAGTTTTAGTCGGTTTTCGGAATATCTGCGCGGAGCAGTTAGGATTTTCCGACCAACCTGAGACCCGATTCAATTTTAAATCCGACTGTGCCATCCCGTCTACGTTTTCTTTCCCAAGCTAATTGTTTTTAACTCTCCTAGATATTTTTTTATCAATAACACTTCCAAGATCTTTTAGGACCATACCATACATTTGAAAACCTATGTGGATACCATTTCCATTTCGTCAAGACCCAAAGCAAAAGTCAATATCTTGTTTTTATAAATTTTAATAAGAATTTATTTTCTTTTTCATACTCACTTTTTGTTTTGTGACTGCCTATTTCTTCTGTTTTCACCGCTTTGACAACGAGTTTGTTTATTTTTATTTATCGAGTGCATTTTACCGCCATAGTCATCCCAAGTACGTTAAATCATCCCAAGTACGTTTATAAAATTTACTAAATGTACTCGGGATGATTTTTTACTCGGGACAGCACACGGACCATATATATGCAAAAAAAAATCGAGATGGTATATAACCATACTTAAAAGGATTTTTATCAAATGTTTATAATCCATAGCTTAAACATTCAATACTTAAGGATGCTACAATGAATAAGTGCCAAATTCAAATGTTTTTCGACGAATAGCTTAATAAGAAGATGTGTTCCATTGATATCACCTAATTTAATGAGAAAATCTCTCAGAAAACCTGAGAATTTTTTTAACTTTTTAATTGACTTTTAATTTTTTTTTACCAATTGCTTTCTTTAATTCAATAAATCAAATAATTTATCAATGATTCGGAATTACTCATAAACTCAATATGTCTTAAAGAAACTTTGCTGAACTTGAATATATTCCCACTAAAGTCGTCTTCCATCATGATCAACAAATACACCCTTGTTATTTAATACATTCCTAATGAGTTCATAATGTTACTTTTAACATGCGACAAACATCTGGAATAATTTGCCGAAAGGTTATACTAATTTTATATAGAAGTAACATTGATAGCTTTAACTTTGTTACATACAATATAACCAATTGGTGTTGTTTTCCATTGGCCACATAACCCTGCTACCATTAAATCACTCATGGTTTTTAAAATAAATTGATTTTGAGATATTGCATGGGAAATTGAAGAAGAAGATGGTAATGACAATATTAGTCGTAAAAAAATATATGCTTTTGGAAAGTAAAAATGTAGAGTCAAAGCAAGTATTTTTATTTCATGACTGTATCGGTGACCATTCAGTTTCTTTACGCCGAAGTTTTCTTTCTTCTGCTTTCTGCTTCTTTCTAATTTTTCGACGTTATTTATCTTTAGTCGGTGATCTTTTTTTGTTTTAATATCTTCATATCGTACTGGTGTTGCTGCAGTAATTTCGACGTTATTTATCTTTAGTCGGTGATCTTTTTTTGTTTTAATATCTTCATATCGTACTGGTGTTGCTGCGGTAATTTCGACGTTATTTATCTTTAGTAGGTGATCTTTTTTTGTTTTAATATCTTCATATCGTACTGGTGTTGCTGCGGTAATTTCGACGTTATTTATCTTTAGCCGGTGATCTTTTTTTGATTTAATATCTTCATATCGTACTGGTGTTGCTGCGGTAATTTCGACGTTATTTATCTTTAGTTTTTTAACTTTATCTTTTAATCTTCTTGTGTTTTGAAATATTAAAAACTGATGAAACAGCATGATATTTTATGTTGGCTTATGGCCACTGCATACGCAAAAATATTTAGAGATGGCATTTATTCCGTACCATAACCACAATCCCTTTCAGGCACAAATTTAGATTTAAAAAATTGAAGGTCATGATTTTTAGATGTCCGTTGCCTATAATGACGGAGACAATTTTGCCTTTTAAATTCACTAAAACGGAGACACTAATATAGATAGGCATTGAAAGGGGGGGGGGGGAATTCCAGCAATTCAACCTTATATTAAATCAATAAAATACGAACCTTTTAAGTATAGTACAGTCTAAAGTGACATATCTACACGATAGGATGATAGGATAAAAAATTATTCTTTTAGGTACTAAGGATGTAGATAGATTTTTTAAGCTAGGTCACAAATTTCTTAGTTACAGTCTGTTGAGTACCTAAAAACTGTTGACCAATTAAACATTTTCTCGCTTATATATGCCTTAAAACAATACTTAAGATAGATTTTCCAGGCCTGTGAAACTTGATAAAAGTCATTTTTATAGTGCTTATAACTGCTTTTAACTAACTGAACCTGCCTTTGAATACAAACTTCATAATGCAAAAAAATAAGATTAAATTATCACTGCATGGGATTCGAACCAATTAGAAGACCACCCACTGGACTGAGGTTACAGTGCTGTCAACATTAAACTTTATAAGGACAGAAAACTTTAACAGTTAAACAAATCCAAAATACAAAGGATAATATTTGGCTGTAACTCACAAGAAAATGCAATTACACCAAATACTGTGACAAAATTTTACAAGAACTGTAATTGCTTCTCTGTTGAACGAATTCTCACTAGCAATAATGCTATTGACAGTATCATAACAGATAGAAATTGTAAAAAATTGATTGCACTTTATAATGAGATACTTAGGGTTGCTTTATATTAATAACAAAAATAAAGGAACACTTGAGTAAAAGTTTGCATTTAAAAAAAGTTTTATTGCTGTTAGTATTCGCAATTCATCTATACACCTATTGTCCTAAAACAATGCCAGTGAAACCGATGAGAAAAGACAATATGCTGTTCTCAGGTAAAAGCTGTTATTTTGCAAGTGGGGCCTAGTTTTTATGGAGAAGATGCTATTTTAGTTACTTTTTTTCAATACTAGGGGCTCATATGATTGGGGCATGTTTGATTGTAAACAATTTTCGTTGAAGTGTCATTGTGATGAATTTATATCGAATTGAGCATTTATTTTGAGAAAAAAACATTAATTTAGCCTCTTGCCATTGAAAACCGAGATCAGGATATTACTATTGGATTTTGACCTAAGCTAGAAAAACAGAAAAAAGATAAAATATCATAATCATAAGCATAGTCACAAAAAGATGGTCAGATGGTAGGCTGGTCAAGTGCTTATTTTAACGTTACATGTATGTAATACTAGAAAATGTTAAAAACCTAGCAGAAAAAAGTTTTGCTAGGCCTACAGTAGGCCTACTTTGCTGGGCTCCAGCACTGATAAGGGAAAAATATCAATAATATCACCCGTCACGTCAGATCAATACAATATCAATTAACTAGCTAGACAATAATAATAATACACAGGACAGGTAGCTACTGCTTGAATGTTCAGACAACATAACTTAGACAAATAAGATTAACATTCATCAAAGGAAAGCTGCATACTACAGACAATTCTTTAACTTTATTTAAAAATTATGCATACTTAAGAGCTATAAAAATATATGTTGATGTTCTTCAGGAGGAAATTGGCTATCCACCAGTTCATCTTTCCTCACTGATTTAGACAGAGTAGCCGTTAAGTTTATCCTGACCTATCAGGAGAACACTTTAAATTTTTTGCCTTAAATTATTTCTTTGTTTCTTTAATCTTTAAAAAAGAGCTTTTCTACGTTGTTCACGTAAAATTGTTTATACTTGCTTCATGATTATAGCTATGGAGAGTGGCTAATTGTATTTTGCGAAAACTTTTCGTATTTTTTCGCATTTTTCGCAAGAAAGAATATTTATTTTTATTTATTATATTTTCTTTGTATTCCACAGTAAATTTCTATTAACATTTTTTCAAGAAATGTCCCAAATATAAAATTTATTTAGAAATTAAACTAAATAAACGATCAAGAATAATATTTATGTGCTTTCATAACATAACATATAGCATCTAGTGAACTTGATGTATAACTTCATTAACTTCATCTACAATTTCAGGGGGTCGTATTTTGCTAGAAAAATTCTTCTTTGAAAGACAAAATAAACTTAAATGTAGTTTATAATAATATTTATATTAGCTACGTTGTTCACGTAAAATTATCAATGCAAAATCTCATGATGAAAAATAAACCTAATAATGACGTAATAATGAAAAACGTAATAATGAAAAAAAATTGATAGAAGCTAAAATGAATGACTTTGGAGAGTCTCTAATTATTATTATGAAGGTAATAACCTTATTATTTTGAAGGTCTCAAATTATTCAAACAAAAACAAGTAAAATAATAACCAGAGATGTCTAATGTTCTACAACAACATGAGCAGTTGTTAACTACGTTAAAAAAATAGATATATGGCAATTTGTTATGACATTTTACCTGTAAACATGAATGAAAGTAAAAATATTCTCAAGTTTGATAAATATAATATTGATAAAAAATATTGTCTAATGTATAAATGTTCAAAATAAGAAGATGTGATATTGTTCTTAAAAAATAACTAACTTTTCCAATTTATTGAAAATTTATTGAATAGGCAATTTGTACCTCGCGAAAAGAAATATTAAATCTGAATTTTTAGCTTACTTCTTTTCAAATTTAATGAAATTGAAATAAGTTTTCGCAAAATCAGATCGGCCACTGTGCATCGGCCACATGCTTTGAATAGACAGTTTGCGGGAAAAAAATGAGTTTCCATAGGATTTTTAAACCTAAGCTGAAAGTAGCTATAAATCTACTTTTTTTAATTGATTCAAAGATTCTCATTTTAAAGTTTCGTGATTGATTTGATCACCTTTTTAACAAAGAAAATAATAATTTTTTATTTTAAAAAAATGTAATGTTTTACATGATTTATTTAATCTACACTCATATACAACCATTCGACTTTTATATAATTACGGTTTTTCATGGACGTATTTTTTAAATAAATAAAACAAATAAACCAATTCGTTTTAAATCCTATGTTTACCCCCGGATTAATAAATGTGCGTAAGATGTGTTACAAGCTATCGCTTAAAACCATTTATGAAGTCATGCGAAAATATGCAAAAAGTTTTCGCAAAATACAATCAGCAATGAAGGGTGAGGTCGGTAGCTAATCAAAGCAGTTGGCTATAGTTGAAGAATAAACATGAGCAGGGGGCAATGCCGTCAATTTACGGCAAAATTTTAGCGTGAAAATATTTATTTCGTAAAAAACATCCCCCGGTCCTTTATTTTTATCAATTTATGAACGTCTAAAGTATGTAAAAATTATCGCACTTGACTCAGCTGAATTCG
>JAUELD010041244.1:0-12421 GCA_031471615.1 Aglantha digitale
TTGAACCAATCGTTAAAGATTTCTGGTTGTTGTTTATTTATAGATTTGTTAATGAACAAGCATGATTCAACCTTGACTAGGTCTTCAAGTTTTAGAATTTCAAGATTGTGAAATATAGGATTGGAGGAAGAATCTCTTTGTGGGCAAACTCCATCAGTCTAACTGCTTTTTTTTGAAGAAGAGACGTGTTTGGCAATATTTTATGGCATATTGAAGATCATTTATATACAATGAAAATAGCAAAGGGCCTAGAACAGAACCTTGAGGTACACCTATATCAATGTCAAGGGTATTAGAATCAATACCCTCAATATTAACGTTTTGTTTTCTATTAGTTAGAAACGATTTGAACCAATCATTGGCAACACCTCTTATACCATAGTAGTTAAGTTTGCTCAGTAAAATATTAATGTCAACAGTATCAAAAGCTTTTTGAAGATCTATGAAAATTGCACAAGCAAATTCACCTTTGTCCAATGCCTGGTAAATATTTTCAACTAGACTAGTCAGTGCATGTGAAGTTGAGTGTTTTTTCCTAAAGCCAAATTGAAGGTTATACAAAATATTATTAGTCTTAAGAAAATCAGATAGTCTTTTGTGCATGAGTTTTTCAAGAATCTTGACAATGTTAGAGAGTAGGTTAATTGGACGATAGTTTGAGGTAGTAAGTTTAGATCCTTTTTTATGAACTGGAGTTACTCTACTAAGTTTTAAAATATCAGGAAAGATGCCACTAGAAAAAGAAATATTAAAAATTTGACTTAGTAATTTTGAAATATCTTCTGATTTAACAAGTTTCAAAATTAGGTAAGGTATGCTGTTTGGTCCAGGGGATTTAAAAGAATTAAGGTTTCCTTAATAGATATATTATTAGATATTATAGATAGAGTACTAAATGATAGAGTACTTAAATGATAAAAATGTACCTAGCTTTTTGTTATTACAAGAAAGAAGCTAATAAATAAGAAAAACGGCGCACAACTTACCTTTAAAACTTTGAGTCCACGGCAGATCTGAAGTAACATTGGAAGAAATAAACTTAAATCTATTTAAATTAACACAGTAGCTTTGCAATAAACATCTCTGTGACCTAAAACCCTGAAGATTCTTGGTCACAAATGCCATGTCAGCGGATCTGACTATTGTACAGAATTTTAAAATTCTGAGAACTAATCTTTGAACTGCTCTCAGCATGTAATATGGTTTCTATTAACAAACGGTAAACTTATGTGATCTGAAGTCGAAGGTCCAAACTTTTGAAATTATTAAGAAAATTATATTTTCAGAGGAAAATAAATAAGAAGAAACAGTTTCCATATAGTTATTGGATCATGATAAGATTTCTAAAAAACTGAAAATATAAGATTGATTTTAATTTTTCTTTAATATATAAATTGTATGTAAAATTAGTAGTTTTTAGTAGTTTTAACGTTTTTTAGTGAGAACCGTTCTAAATCGATTTGTTTTATTACATTTTTAATTAGTCTGAAAATAACATTAAAGCAAACAGTAATGGCCAATGTAGTTCTTAATAGAGGAAGAAGCGTTTTTTCTATATTTTCAGCAAGAGCTTCGTATTCTGGTATAAGAAGAAACTATGCTTCGAATGAATCTAAGCAAACCATATTTCAAAAATTATGGGATATGGGAATATATTCTCCTATAAATGACGCATACTCAAAAACTTTAACGGCGAATGCAGCATGTTATGAATTAGTATGTAAGTTGTAGCTAGCTAGCTGAATGAAATGAGATTGATTTTTTTCTTTATTCAAAAGTTTGCTATTGTATTTCTAAAGCAATATTCCCTATATCACATTTTTATGTTTGGCCTCTTCTTATTAAACTAAAAGAGTTCTTTTCCGTGCTATATATATAAATGTTTTTGAAAATTAAAACATTCTGCACAAAAGTCGATAGGCTTCCATCGATCCATTTAGATCCAAGGATCCAAAGTCGATCCATTTAGAAAATAAATAAACCATAGCCAAATAAAATCAGTAGGTATGTAATGTATGTAGCTAGCTAACTGTTTTACTAGAAAAACACTATACACCTACAATCAAACGGATGAAATTACCCATTTTACAGAATACTACTACCTTATAGTGGAGGATCTAATTGTCATGTTTCAATTCTTCAATTCTCTTTCCAGTTAGAAATATTTCTGTTGATGAATGAATGACACTTCTTTTATAAATATAATATATCTATATACGTATAGGATAAATCTTTAAAACTATCTGCGCTAGGGCTCCATTATTGGGTAGTGAAGTTCCGTGATAAAGAATAAAAAAAGAAAAACAACAACAATTTATTTCTCTCACTTTCTTTCTTCCTGATTAAATTTTATGGAAGTAAATATTAAATTGGTATGCTAGCTAGTTGACTCCAGTTGACCGCTATTTTAGAGCAATTATATGTAATTTAAGAAACCTTCCAGATATCATTTAGAAATAAGGTACCTATTAACATACTATTTTTACTAATAACTACATTTTATTTTTAGTTTGATATAATAATAGGAATATCAATATTCTAAGTGCCCCTTTTTAAAGAAGATATTAATTTTATTTTGTTTTGTGTTTTTCTTTTATTTAGTTGAACGTGTGAAGCCGGAATTTATGAGTGATTATTTGGAGGAGACGTAAGATTTATTTTTAAAAGTTGTAGTTCATAATTTTCTTTAAGATAAGTTCGTCTATTTATTCTTCATTTAGAAACAAGGTGCATACCAGTTTAAGTAAAAATGCTGACCAAGGAAGACAGTTAATTGGCAGCTGGACAACTTTATATGGAAACTGCAACGAAGCTGGTGAGCTGACACTTTTAAAACCCCATTTTGAAAAATTGAAACTTGTATGTAAGACTTACATAAACTGGACAAACGTTTACGTTTTTATTTTTTGTAGTTTATATTAATTTCTATTAAACTGATACCTTAAGAGCAGGAATAAAGTTGCCTATGGGAAGTGTGCTTCTTACTCAGTTTTAGTTTTATTAGCATTATTGAACTTGTGATAGAAATGTAGTGTCTGGTATAGTCAGTGTCTATCTTGTTAAGTGTCTGTTTTACACAGTTGCATCTTTTTACTGTGTCAAATTTATTTGGGTTCAACACATAGAATATAGCTAGGAATTTTTTTGCTGTTTTTGTTTGCTGCTTTTGGTTTGGTTGTTTGTTTGTTGTTTTTGTTAAAATAGTAGTTCAATCTCAATCTTCATTGGATTTTAAGCAAAAAGCAACAGGTTCCACTATAATATTGTTAGGACCTGTGTCATTGAAATAATGCCACATGTTTATTACTATTTATTTCACTATCTGGGAGAAATTTGAACTGTCCATGTGTTTTTAAAAAAGAACTAGAGTGAGTATCTTTCTCTATCTGCTTTTGGTTCATCACTTTTCATAAGTTGTAATTCCTGTCCTGGATAATTTCATTAGCTCTCCTGTATAGCTACAGTGCTTTTCTATCCACAACGTATTTATATTTTTAGTTCATTTATGGGTTTACAAAGATGGATACAAAGGAGTATCCAATTATAACAAAAACCTAAAAGAAAACCAGGTAAGCTAAATTTTCTGGCTTCCATTTTGTTGTGAACTATAAATTAATAGCATAATTTTTGAGTATAATGGTTTTAGATATGATAGAGCCTTCAAAGTTTCAATTTACTTCATAATTTATGCCACATTTCAAATTTCTTCTATTACTCTTTGCACAAGATTGGAGTTAAGTCAAATTATACTGCTGATAATAATATTAGAGATTTTTTTTTTATTTTGAATAAGGTACTTTTAATAAGATAAAGAAATGAGAACTGTTTTTTTTAATTTGGCTTTATGGACATTGTTCATTTATCATGAAATAAATTTTTATGTCATATTTTTTATGTTATAATGTTAATAGATTAATAACTATGACATCCAAAACAACTTGTTTCTAATAGCCTATATTCAACTACGAAAATGGTCGTTAAGTTTGCATATCTTATCTCTAAGACCCTCAAGACAGAGGGAGAACATGGTAAACTTAGTTGTTTGATACCAAAGTTCAATTTTTTTATTTTATTATTACTGTACTGCAGTGTTCACTCCATTACAGAGTGTTTCTCACAGTGTGTGTCATATTTATATATATTTAATGACACTGACACAAATGCACAGACAAGCTTTACCAACATGTTTATTCTCCCTAATGTCTTATTGTATACTCAGGGCATTCAACTTAAAATTAGGTATAAGTTTAGAAGACTACTATTACACTTTAAGATAACTAGTAAATTTCCTTATTGTGTATATTCATGTTTATGATGCAAGTAAATCGTTTATGAACTGGTTTTCAATTTATTCAAGGAACTACAGGATCATTTTAAAAAGAAAGGAACATGGCTACAATCACAACGTAATCAACTTTTGCATGAGTTTTCATTTTGGGGTGAACCAAAATCACTCAAGTCTTCTCATATTTACGAATTAAGAAGTTATGATTTAAAGGTATGTAATGATTATACTTTTAATGTATTCAGTTTTAATTTTAATGAAATTATGACGTGAAAGCCTTTCAAAACACTTTTTTTTTATATAAAAAACCTTATATGTGTTCTTATTTTGTCTCTTACTACTTTGTTTTTATAAAGTAATAAAATTGATATATTATATTTTTTTTGTTTAGCCAGGGACTTTGATTGAATGGGGAAATAAATGGTATGTTATAACCCTCATGCTGTTTAGTGCTTGAATAATTGTATGAAAAGCCTTTATTAGTAGTAGTCTTTAAACAATATTACCAATTTATTATTTGATGTGAAAAAATGAAGCTGTAAATGAAACATATATGACAAGCTTGGCTATGTTTCATTTTTTTACCAATTGACCCACACGAATCAAGGTTTTATGGTAAATTTTAAATCTCAAAAATGTTTGAATATGGTCTTATTATTGAGTGGCATGATTTTGTTTTTGACTTTCAAAACGTCAGTCTCAGTTGTAATTCTCAAACTGTCCAATATATTCAGTGGTGACACAACACTACTGTAGTACAAGTTAAATAAATTCTCCAAATATGGACTTTAAAAACGCCTTGAACTTAAGTAGCCCTTGTTTTAACCCACTTTGTCTGTTTGACTCGTTAATAGTGCTTTTAATAGGTGAATTTTTGTTTTTGTTTAGGGGTCAAGCTATTAATATTCGGAGAAAAGATGCAGTAGGTGGCTTCTTCTCTCAAATTGGTGATTTATATCAAGTGCATCACATTTGGGGTATGTTTACTATGAAATATTATGTCAGAAGTATTTCAGTTCAACAATGTTTTTTGTTTCAATTTGAAATTTAAAGAATGTAAATTTTTGGTTTTATACCGTATTAAATAAGTACATTATTTTATTTAAGTTCTAAAAAATAAAAAAAAGACATAATTAAAAATGTTTATACAAGCAAGAAATTTTATAATGAATAAATTAACCAGAAGCTTCATCCTGATGTTTTATTAAAAAAGACATGATAATCAATATCTGTGTTTTGAGGAAAAAATAAAATCTTGATACTGTACTTATATGGGTGGTGAACAAAAAATGGTGGATACCCAAAAACAAATGCAAAGATTTCTCAATTAGGAAACTTAATTGATCATTAAGAAAGAAAAGCCTAGGAAGTGATACCGAGCAAATAGTATTCTGGATTTTCTATCATTCTGCTGAACTTTAACTTATAATGTATTGTATAAGTTTACTTGCCACACTTACTTTTAGAAATACTTTTGTACTTATTTTTTTAATTATATTTTTTTTTAATTTTTTTTTTAGCTTACAATGATTTAGAACATCGTAAAACAGAACGTGAAAGAATGTGGCAAGACCCAGGCTGGGATGATTGTGTAGCAGCTACAGGTATTAAATTACTGGTTTTATTAGTAAATATTTGAATGATACATATACCAGTTATAGATTTTTGCATTTGCATTAATATCGTAGAAAAAAGTAAAGTCCTATAAGCAGAAATTTAAAGGGGAAATTAAGGTTAAAGTATTTTTTTAAAAACAGCTTTATCTGAGTAGAAATCAAAAATGTGTCACAAATTTTGTATCTTCCTGTGTGATTTGATCCTGTGTCTTTCATAATATGCACATAGTATAAGCATTTCTAAAATTTTGTAATTCTCTGTGGCATGCTGTTCAGGTGTTGTTTTGTGTCTGCTCTGTTGTTGTTTTATGTCAGTGGATTTGAATGTCCCTTTTCCTGTTTTATTCTCACATGTGAGGCTACCATAAAATAAAATAGCAGTGCAAATTGTTTCAATGATTAAACACAGCTACACTTGTAAATAATGTTACTACTTTTTAGTTTTAAACTGAAAACAACATCTTTTAACAAATAAACACAAAAGTTGTAAAGTTTTAAACTATAAATTTTTGTTGTTATAAATCTCTTAATCTAGAGTTGTTGTTCTTATTATCCTCTTACTCTTATTAAACTGCTATCTTATCTTGAAATCTTCTTGTAGTAGAGTCTTATATTTCTCTCTTTTCAATGTATAGTGCCACTTATCCGTCATATGAAGTCATGTTTACTACAACCTATTGATTCATCTCCAATGCAATAACATCTAGAAGATAGGTAACGGTTTAATGAATGATCATGGAGATGCAGAGTATTGCTTGAGATGTTGGTTCTTCAAAAAAAATTACATCCGAAACATATTTGTTATTGCTTTTTTTGAAATTTCCTTTTTGTATATCATATGAGCTAATTCTTATATTTTTAACTAAATTTAGACTTGGTAATAAGGTTTGCATTTTAGCGAAAATATTTTCGAATATATGTGAAAATTTTGACCAAAATTTAAATTCTGTTTTGAAATTGGAATTATTTTTCTTTTATTTTTTTAAAATATTTTTCAAAATATTCTAGTATATTTTGTAAGGTGTTTTTCAATAAAGAGAACTTGAACGTGATGTGACGTCACCGTATGATAATATTTGATAAGAATAACTATTTATACATATACTTACATCTGCGATTTGTAAACATCAAATTAAGCGGGAGTGTGCTATGACATAAAATGGTGGCTAACGAAACATATAATAATTGTGATTATTTAAAAATGACTTTTTATCATAAACAAATGAAAACGTGTGCATGGTAAGGGTAAGGACAAGGACTAGTTTTGATCGAAGTTTCTTACCAAGTTTTTACGAAGAATTCAACAATACATCATTTGCTGAACTCAAAATTTAGATGCTGATGAATTGTATAAAATAAACCATCAGATTAAAGTTAGAGCTTAAAGTTTTTTTGCATTGTGGGTAGTTGTATTCATAAATAAAAACAAATTAATCTGATTTATAGAAACAGCCTATTGTTCGGATAAATTACCGTTACTTATCATTCATAATCTCATATTGAACATATCGGAAATAAATTAATCGTTCGTTAATAGTGTTAATCTAATAAATAAATAAAAAATCTAACCTAAATTATATTTTATCACTGCATTTTACATTTAGTAACTATTTGAGTGTGGTTTGTCCGTTGATTCACTACTATTTATAATTATTTCGATGTAATTCTTTTGCACCTAGAAAAGAAATTATATACGGATATCATATACGGACATTATATACGGACATTGTTTTGCAAATTTTTTTACGGAAAACATGAATAATGTAGCTATTTAAATTATCTTGTAGTTGTCTTCTTGTCTTTTGTGTGATCCCTCAATTATTAAAAAAAAACATTTCACGAAGAAGCCTGTAAGTTGTTTCTATAGGTTAAGGTTTTTCTGTCGTAGTTTTGTGTCACCGAACGACAAAAGACTACGAGTTTCCTTTCGATAGAAGGTAATTTACCTGGACTCCTCCCTTGTAAAAAAAAGAAGGATCAAAAGACCCTAATTCATATTCGATATAAGAGTAAACGGATATATGGAAGTGTCTGCGAGTGTTAGCTTTCCTTCCACGTTAATATAGGAGTAACCATATATCATAAACTGATATATCCCTCGCATCTAAATTACCGTAACATTATTTTGACAAAAATTGTTCGTTTATGATTTAAAGATACAACCTTAAATATGGTAGGGGTGATTTCTTGGCAAGCAGTTCATATAGGGAATTCACATAAAGAAACTTAACCTTAAAGAAATCACATAAAAGATCACATAAAATATTGTAAGCTTGACCCGAGCCCTCATTATGAAGGCCTAACTAGGCCTTACCTTACAGAATATCCTTTGATTTTTGTCTTACTATGCTATATTTAGCTACTTTCCCATTTCATCTGTTAGAGTCCTTAGTTAATTCATGCTAAGAGTCGAACAACTGAGTGCAGGACGAAACAGTTTTATAGGTAATATAATACGATTTTCAAGGCGTAATTAACTTAAAAAAAAATTAAAATATGTATTGTTATTATATATACAAGAAAAATATCGTCGTATGACAATACGCTTATTACAAGAAATACGAAACACACATTTCGTAACTTTTTTACTATGCAATAAAAAACATTATATAGTAATGTAATATATATACATGTTGTTCTTATTATTAAAAATTAGTTTGAGTAAGATAAACCACGCCATAGCCACACATACTTTGGGAAGTTGGCACTGATAAGTTTATTTATGACGACAGCGTATCTTGTTTTGTATATATATAGTAAATAATGGTCTTGTGCGAACATTAGGGGTACACTGTCATAACTTGAAAGTAGCAGCTGCAAATCCAATGTGTCAAAAGAATATGCACTGCATGCCACTGCACATTTTACGAGCTAGAAAATGAAATAATTTAGACATGAATGTAATTCGAACAGAAAGGTCGTATCTCTAGAAAGATTGAGCTTGTTAACCAAAACATTGGGTGTAAATTTAAAGTTAGTTGGGTACACCCGATCCCCGACGTTAAAGTCATTCAGCTTTCTACGGGCTCTCCGATTCTATAAGAATTTTACGCCCTTTTTGATGAAAACTTTCCGCATTCTTCTTTATTTTTCATTTTTTTTGCGTTAAACTGATTTGAAAACCTATATTTGACCTAGAAAATTAGTTGTTGTAAAAGTGTAAATTTCTTTAGACAGAAAATATACCACTACTTACTTACTTGCTTAACTATAATTAGCTGTAAGTTATATTAGAGTGCAAACTAAAAGCGGGGGTCAACAAAATTGGCTGTTATTACCTGAATCACGGGTACTAGGAACTAAAAATAAAGTAATACATGGTGTAAATTAAAAATCAAAATAAATAATTTGAAAATGATATAATTTAGGTACATTTAATGGCATTCTTGAGTATATTATTATATTTCCGCTTCGTGATCCTGGACTGCAGTAGAAAAGGTCTAATTGTATTTAGTCGGACTCACTGTAACTTCTCTGTTCACATAAGTTGATAAAAGCTCAGGTAGATATAACAAACAAAAGAATACAATCTACAGAGAAGGAGAACTTTTTAAGCGTCTATGTTGGAGTTTTTGTAGAAGAAATCGACGATCGTTGCCAGCTTTTCATTCAGAGATCCCGCATCTGATTTTCAACAACACAATTTGAATTATTTTGTAAATTTAACTTACCACATATTTGATTCTCGCATTGTAAACCTTCATCGCATTTACCATTGATATCCCACACCAAGCCGCATTTCTCGCTTTCTGCTTTCGCACATTCGTCGCAACATTCGCAAAAATCTTTAACTACACCACCTGAAGAATAAACTTTAACATTTTAACACGATTTCTCTTAGAATTTGTTTCATTCTTAAAATGACAAATAGTACGACAAATATTTTACAAACGGTTAAATATATGATTAAGAGAAAATCTAAAATTCCAAAGGAAACGAGGTAAAGAATAATATAATTTTTGGTATATTTTACCATTCGATTTTACCTTGCTAGCTTTTATTGTCAGCATATATACCAATACACGAATTAGCAACTGTTGGTAATTTTTGATGACAACTTGTTGTGATGTTCACTTGTCCTATATGGCGTTTAGATAGAGGTAAAGATCAATCTTTTAAATGGCAATCAGAATTGCAGTTTAGAATGTCAGTTTTTATGATATTTTAATATGATTTGAAAAGTTTCGTTATAAAATCAGAATTCCAAATTCCAAGATGTAGCTACTTCTTTAAAATATTTAAAACAATGCTTGGTCTTAAAATTATTTGTCCTGGATACTAGGTTTATTTCAAACTGATGTATTTCAAAACGGTAGTTAGGTCAGGATTATTTCCTAATTTGAATTTATCTGGTCTCTGTTTAATCGTTTACACGTGTTTGTAGAAAATTATTTACCTATGATTTTTTTATGAAACCATCAGAAATGGAAAAAAGTTTAAATCATTAAGTAAAAAAAGGAGATTAAGGAGATAAGGCGAGTGTAACTTGCGGTAGAATGGATGTTGACTTTATTATTTATCGTCTTAAAAAACTGATAAATTTGGCCATGCAAGGAGCAGTTGTGGACAATTCCATGACATTGTTTCTTTATATTGCTAACAAAATCTTGAAAAATAATATAAAACAATTTATTCGAAAATCTAAATAATATCAAGACCAAGCAAAACTTTGAAATTTAAAATATCGATTTGAAATTGAAACTTCGTTATCATTCCTATTTGAAATGAGGCCTTTATAAACAAAGCTGTTTGCAGGATAAATTAAGTTTCAAGCTTTCGTTTTAAATAACCAGATTCTAAGCTACTATTTCCACTGCAAATAGACATTTTCTTTCATCTCAAATTATTGTATGTTACAACTTAATACTTTGATATTGCAATTTGAAAGATTGAATTTATCTGACGCCATAGTCCTTAGGACACATCTCATTCAAATTAATCCTTAATTGGACAGTGTCTGATCTAAATTGAGCAGTGTGACGATGCATCCGGCAAGAATTTAGGAATATCACATTAAGGCAAAACTGCGCATAAAATCCGGGCGCATCTTTATAAGTTAAGTTAGTTATGGCTGCCGATGTTGCCATGAATCCCTAAAATACACATTCGCTACCTTTCAACACACAAGGCTGAAAATTTGGGTTGCTCAGGTTGACATTAAGTTCCAACTGCACTTATCACACTATTTAACTCACACGATAACGAAAAGTCGGGTTGCCGAGGTTGCCTTGAAACTCTTGACTACACAATCACTACCATGTACACATAAGGCAATTCTGGTGAAATCAACGTTTTAATTGCTTAAGCATGTTCTTGCTAGAGATTACTTTTTTACAGAGGCTTGTATCCGTGAGTTTCTTCCCTGTAGCTATTTTCTGTCTAATCTGTATTTGCAAATTGTAATATTTTATAGTGTATAGTGTATAGTATCTCGGTATCTATTGACTTGATTTGATTTGATAAGCTTAAGTCTAGCCAAGTATTAGACAATTTAGCCAATTTCTCATTTACCCCAAAAGAGGACCAAAATTTCTCCGTTTTGAGTTTTCAAAAAGTTTTGTTAGATATAAGATTCCCTTTTTAAGGACGTATAGATGATATTTGTGAAAGTTTAATTTCTTTACTATTGAATCAATATTAGGGTTTTAATCTTTTGCCAATATACATTTATGTATTACTTAACATGTATTAATAAAACAATTTCTCAAAGTTATGTCCTGTTCATAAATAATTCAAAATAATGACAAAAATATCCAATTTGAAGCGTACTAAATATGTACATTTTGGATTTCCTTAATAACGCTCTGTTGAATTAAATTAAAATTGCAGATGTTTTTGTCTTTCACTCCACATTTATTAAAAGTTATAACATCCAAAGATTACTTACAATGTCTATTAATATTAATTTGGAATAAAAGAAACCTCTGTATAGGATATTTATTTAGGAAGAAGATTATTTGTTTACCTTTTTTTAAAAAAATAGTGAAGTGCCTATACAATATTAAACTATGGTTTTGCAATAATTTCTGGGAAATTTCTGGGCGCTTGTGCAGTTTACGGGCACAGTGGAATATAATAAAATGCAGAATAGAAAATAAATATATGCCGATTGTATACATTTTCAAATATATGGTTCGGATAATAAGAAACGGAAAAAATGTTTTACCTTTTTAACTGGGGAATATTACATCACACTTTAAAAGTCACGTGACTTCTCAAAACAGCTCTAGCCACCGTTACCTACACTTTTAAGACTTCACACTTAATAGGTGTGGTATGTGTACAAAGGGTGACCAATCTGACTAAGATGTAAAGCAGCCCTACGTCATCATTATGTAACCACGTGACTTCTTAAAACAGCTCTAACCACCGTTACCTACACTTTTAAGACTTCAAACTTAATAGGTGTGGCATGTGTACAAAGGGTAACCAATCTAGCTAAGATTTAGAGCAGCCCTACGTCATCAAACACCAAACACTTAAAAGTAGTCAAGCTTTCCTTTTTCAATACCAGTAATTA
>JAUELD010041255.1:0-12421 GCA_031471615.1 Aglantha digitale
TGACATAAGAATAAAGACATCAAAGTACGGTAAATATAATAGTAAAAGTAATTGCAAGGATTAGCAAGCATCTCTAACATCGACAAAGGCTCTTTTATTGCAATGGATAACCTCCAGTGCACTTACCATTCTGACTGATTTTCAACGTCCTAGCACGTCTGTAGAGATGACAAAGGGCCTTTTAATATGTCACGTGAGTTCAGTAACGTCACGTGGTTTGTTTCTAATTTTACGTCAGACGGATTGAACATGGTATATTTTTTATTTTGTCAAAGTTTAATGTCCAATACATACATTGGAACCTTTTTTATATTGAGTTTATTTTTGTATTTTCGTAATTTGATTGGGACGCTATTCTGCACTTAAGCCAAGTTTAAAAAGAAGTCACTAATTTTAAAAGTATCTTGCTTCATCAGTATGAGTGGCAAAGTTGAAGGGAATGAATATTTAAGTTCTTTTATCATTATATTATTACCTACGGTTTGGTAGCTACTGTTTTTTGTGATAATATAGGATAGAAAATATATATACCAAATTGGAAGATTTAATTTCTCAAAGGTAAGGGGATATTGTGTTCACAGGAAAGATAAGGTATAACTTAACCTAACTTATAAATAATCAACTAGGTCAACAAAAGGCCAGCAGTAGGAAGCTGCTTGTCAAAACTAAGGTAAAGTTTTTACTTAAATTTTTTATCGCCATAGTTCTTAAGCATTATTAATGCAAAAGCTAGGTACTTAGAATAACAATATTAAGGAAGCATATTGTCTTAGTATAACCCCTTCTTTAAAAGGCGATATGTTTTTTTTAATAAATTTTAAACAATTCATGATATGAAACAATACTAGTTGTTTCGCCTAAATATCATGGCTCTTCAGCATGTATAGAAATTTCTTCCATACATGAACAACTGACCTTTTCCTTTTTCAAGTTCATTCTTTACGTGGCAGGAGCTCAAGTTAAAAATGTAAAAATAACTACAGATAATGACAAGCATCAAGCTAAACTCTAAAGTTCAGTTAGCTATCAAAGAATACAAAAAATATAAATTTATTTCAACAAACTTATGGGTTCATTTAACTTTGGTAACCCCGTTTAACCCCCTTGTTAAAGCAGTTTGAAATATAAATTAATTTGAGATAAGTTTGTGTACATTGATAAACATTGTTGATTATACAACTAAATTTATTTATATTATATACCTAACAGAAATCTTGAGTTGGTTGGTTGCATATAACAAGGTAAAGCAAACCATCAACGAAGATCATCTCATTGATGTGTACGATATTCAAAAAGAATCTGTCAATGTAACATCAGCTGTAGGGGAATCTGATGTAGATATTGACCGTGTTGAGTGTTATTTTACTCGAAAAGGCTGGAAAAAGATATTGCAAATTAAAAGCAATAAAGAACGTCAAGGTTTATTATGTTCAATTTGTCGGAAAGGTGTAAAGGAATCCGACGACAGCATTTTTTGCAGTAGTTGCATGGAGTGGCTACACCTCCAATGCACTAATTTAAAAAAAAATACAAAACCCACTTATTGGTTTTGTGTTTCATGTCAAAATAGACAGTTGTAAATAAATAACTTTTTAACTTGTATATAATCTAGTGTTTATTATATCAAAGATTTATCTATCGATCACTTTTACTTTTTTTTATAATTTTTAAGTTGGATATCATATATTATTTATAAATAAAATTTAATGTATTATAAACATTTTTTATCAGAGATATGGTTATAAAACAAGTTAGGTGACAGGCTAGCAAGGGGGTTCAATTTTTACTCTATTTTTGACAAATGGTTTGAATTATCTTCTAACAGACTTAATTCATGATAATGATATCATAGAATCAGACCAGCTTATTACATGATCGATTTTAATTTTAGCTTGAAGTGAATTGAGGACTGTGTCGACTAATTTTGCTAATATAAAGTTTCCAAATAGTTCTAATCGAGGTATAGTAAAAGGGGTAATTCTTGAATTTGATGTTATCAACTACATTCACAATAACTACATTCACTACATTCACAATAAATGCAACATGCATATGCTAATAATAATGCATCGGAGAACCCATGTAATATAAAAGTTTCAACTGGATCGTTAACTGAATAGATATAACATAATCGTTTTATCGTTAATATTTTACATGATTGTAAATCTTGGATAATTTGTTGCGTAATGTTTGATCGTTAGTTCGACCGTTTTGACTCCTGTATTTAGATCGTCAACATTTTGCGTACTTTAGAAACAAACCCGAGATTTAATACTTCATATTTAGAGATGTGTTTGTCAATAACAGCGTTAAGTGAAAACTGCGGAAAGGTTGCGCTAAAAATTACTGGTGTTAATCGGTATTTACATATAACAAGCTCGTCGGCTGTAAATAAGTTCTTAAACCATAGAAATCGTAAGTAATCACTGTGCTCATTTTCGATGTTGATTTGCAGATAAGCCTTTTCGATGTCACCTGTGATAGCGATTGGTTGTAACTGAAACTGCAATAACATATCGTATAAGTTAGGGTTGAGACATGACCCCTTATACAAAATTTCATTTAAACTTGGAATTTTCCTATTCTTTATGCTTGCATTAAAAACAACTCTTAGTTTGGTTGTTGAATGGTTTTCTTTGATGGATTTATGATGAGGTAAATAAGTAACTTTACCAAGTAAACCAGTTGTGTCGAATTCTTCAATAATGTCTTGTAATAATTGTTCTTTGAACATGTCATAATCTTTTAATAAATTGGCATCTTGCTCTAGACGTACTTTTAATTTTTTCAATTTCGTTTCACATAATTTAAAATTGTCTGGTAACATTTCATGAATTTCTCTAAAAGGTAGTTTTACACTATATCGTCGATTTTATACACAATTTATTTTCGTTTAACATCGTTTGATTATCATGTTCACTCATGAAACCACTAACAAACATATTTATTTTGCGTATTGGTTTCAACTTTAAAGCTCGTATAAATTTCTCTGTGAATCTAACAGCCTGAATCTAACATGATTTGATTTTAACAGCTATTTCACTACCAACTTCTATGTTTGATAATATGACGTTTCACAGGTTGATTTCATGTGTCCATATTTCAAACAGTTAAAACATAATCGATTATTTTTAAGAAAGTTACGTCTCGCAGTCAAATCGGAAATAATTTCACATTGATCACTATAGTGGTTCACAATATTGTCTTTTGCAAAAAATACATTTTTTATAGTTTATAACGTTTTGCTCGAATAGTTGTTTTCTTTCTCTGGTGTGTTACTGTTATCATTTTTTAAAAATCCGTAGTGCACACGTGCACATATTTCGTCGCTAATACATCTAAGGAACTTCTCTATTTTCCTTCGTTTTTCCCGAGCTTTCTACTGATTTGTAGACGAATGATATTTGGTAATTTGTCGAGAATTATAGGAATAAGTAGTGGGCCAAAATATTCATAATTGATACCACAACTTTCGAGGGCCCTAACATACCTTTCTATTGTGTCATATAATTTGCGTAATTCGCTAACGGAAGTTGCATTTAACGCTGTTAATTTTATCAAGTTATTCATGTGAAATGAAATAACTAATTGGGGATTCCCATATTGTTCTTGTAATGATTTCCACGCCACAGTGCAATTCTTGTTCGTCAGAGGGAAACCGTCGATTGCTTGTAAGGCTATTTTGTCTAAAAATCCCTTTAAATAGGTAAATTTTTTAATATTACTTAACCTTTCATTTTATGAATAGGTGCTAAAAATGTTTCTTTAAATGATTCCATTGTAAAGGATCTCCTGCAAATTTGATATTTTCGGTAATTTAACCCCCTGATTCGTTGTCGATACTACAGAGTTTGTTGTTAAACTTTCGCGTGAAAACTTTGAACTTCTGATATCTGTATAGATTTTTGTAATTTAATTTTGCTCCTTTTGAGCTTCAGAATAAATGTGAGTTTATTATTAAACTTTTAAATCTTTTATAACTTCGCTTATTTCATTCGTTTCTTTTTCTGCTTCGTGCAGTGTTTCTATCATACATAAATACTAAAATAAAGATTTTCGTTTCAACTTTTGTAGCTTTACTATGCTTTCAACATCAGTAACTCCTTTACGAAGCTCTTTTACTAATTAATGCTTTCCCCAATTCTTCTTATAAAGCTACTCGTTCATATACTTTCAATCGGTACGCTGGACCATGTTAATCTTTTCGTTTCTTTTAATCACTATATTTAATATTTTATAGGGAAAAACACGACAATCTGCTTTCTATGTATAAACACGTCTTCACGTAAAATCAAAATTGGAACTAAACCTAAAAAGCATAAATTTTAACAGAGTTGAAGCATAGTTTTCTTAGTTTTCCACTTTTCCACTTTAATCTTTAATGATACTTATATTTTATATATCAAAAACGCCTGTTCCGCTAGACAGAGTTGATGCTGTATGACATTGGATATTACAACATATATCATTTGTTATCAATGAATGATATTCCATATACTTGTGTTGATATACCAATTAATGTTAAAAATTAATGTATTGCTAAAGCCATATTACGATGGCCCAGAAGGGTCAGGGTCTAAAAATAGTTTAGTTGTTTCGTTTAATTTTTGCTATGCTTAAATGTCATGTTTTATCAAATGTCAACATCATCCTATAGATGATGATCATTATTTATTATTATTACTGAGGCTTAATTGCCTTTTCGCGTATCAAAAATACAATATACTATATTAACACCGAATACTATATTAATAAATTATGATTTTACCTCCATAAATATATACACGAAGCTTTCTACGTAATTAGTAGTAATTAATAAAGATATTTTTTTATTCATGAATTCGTTTCAACTTTGTACCTTTGAGTGTACAAGGCAACCTTTAGATCGGGATTACACTGCAAAGGAAGCTACATTAAAAATACATAATTTAATCGCAATTGAACAAGTTGTTGACGCACGAAATATTTGATTCGTAAAGTTGTAAATGTTTTTTATAGCAATCAGTTAAAACTTACAATAAACACTAGTATAATACTCACGGTATAATAAATGACTCAAGGGCTAAAATTAAGGAGTCTTAATGAGTATTGCTGCTAATAATTACAATTAGCTGGTATTTGCTTACAATTAGCTGGTATTTGCTTGCATAACAAATGCATTAATAATCTCTTTAAATCACGGCAGTGACGCGAACAACCAGAAAGATTACGTCTAGTGATTTTAATTTAGTTCAGGTCCAGAATCAACATTTTGTAGCCATTCAGATATATTTCGTATCATTCACGGAAATGTTATGAGAAGGAATAACATGAGTAATTTCTTTTGTACCAAGGCTCGTCGAAACAATTTATTTGATTATCAAAGGAAATCAAATTCTACAACAGCAGTACACACCTTAGTTTTAATAATTTAAGTTTTTTAATAAATAAAAAGTTTAATAAATTTTAGTTTTAATAAACTATCAAACCAATATAATTACCTTGCATATATTTTGTGAGAACAATCCCATTAAAGGAAAGTAAATCTAGGAAAAGAACGGGAAGGCAATAAATAAAGGAATCATTAACAGCTTGTTACCATTTTCAGATATATTACTTTTCATGTTATTCTAGGACAGTATAAAGACATTTCACTTACACGTGCAAAAATGAAAAATAAAAATGTTAAAAAGTTTTTTCATTTTTTTTTTTAAATTTATTATTAAGTTTTTCAAATATTTTTTTAAAAGTTATTGTCAATAGTTTTTTAAATAGTTTTGTTAAAGTTATTTTAAAATTTATTATTAAAAAACACTATGGCGCTTCTAGGGCACCATACGCGTGTTATCAAATATAAATCAAAACGTTAACACTTCACTTTTATTTATAATTTTGAAAATAAAATTTAAATGTGTTTAAATAATATTTCAATAAAATAAAGAAGAGTATATATAAAATAAGTTAATTATAAAACAAGAAAATAAACATGCGTTTAAAGTTTTTTATCCAATATTCTACTTTTCTTGCAGTACTTAGCTTCTTCTAATACTATATCCAGAGCGTATTAAATCTTGTTGTGTTTGTGGAAAAGAAAAAAATTAAGTTCTGCAATAAGGGATATTGAAATGGGATTTGTGATAGTTATAGGTTCTTTCGTAAAAAAGGTAAATACAGCAAAACTTTCATTGTGATGCCCTCTTTAATAATATAAAAAAAATGATTTCATTATTTTTGAATTTAGTTCCCCTTTAACAGGTAGGTACTATAAGAACACTATACTGTGTGTGAAATAATTAATAGATAATAAGAGATAAATGATTCGTTTATTTAGTAATAATTCTTGATAAAAAAGGAACAGAGTTACTTTGCACAACACCTAGTACACACGTAAAAATCGAGTTAACACAGTTGTTTCACATGCAGCAAGTGTAAAGTTTATGCACAATATAACTTGAAATTTGATTAATTAAGTTGAAAATTTTACCATTTGAAGTTGTTGGACTTGCATACAAATATATTCGAAAGTTAAAAATGTTTATACCGGAAAGTACGTAAATTAAAATCTTTAATTCTTTCTGTCAGCCTTCTTGCACTTTCACCTACGTAACTGTCTCCGCAACTATCGTCAGGACAAACTGTTTTATAAACAACCTCATGTTTTTTTTTAAAAGGAATTTCATCTTTCAAATTAAAACGGGAAGATAATCTTGTTCCAGTGTAAACAATGTTTAATTGATTTTAATTTCAAAAATATCACGTACAGACCTCAAATGTCAACGTTGACACCGAAAATGTTCAAAGAAAACGAAGTTTGGGGCAAGATCTACTTGTTATGTTTTGACTACCTATGAAAAAATCCTAGATCCGCCAATGAGCGCGATGCCACCCAAAGACACGTAAGACATGGGTAGCACGATGTCACACGAAGACATGGATTGCACGATGTCCACTTGAAGACACGCATGACATGGGGAACACGATGTCGCACAAAGGCACGCAAGACATTGACAGCACAGACAAACGTGACTTCAAGGGAACGAGTATGCTAGTTTTAGTTTTAGTACTTTATAACATTGAAAGAATCATTTTGCTACAAATTCGGTTAACAAGCTTAAATACTTAACGTTTGTCTAAAAACTATCGGCTACATGTTCCATGCAAAGAAGTGAAAATATTTTAAGAAGATTATAAAATCACGAAAAATGCATCTTGCACATTATTATTTTACAGTATCAAAATTACATGTCAGTCTATATTTACAACATAAGGCCGTGTATAAAAGTAAATGGCTTTAAAATCAGTATCTAAGGTTATTTTAGGTTATTTATATAGTTTAAAACACTGGCTACAATACACATGTTAAGATTTCAAAAAAGTAACAGTCTTGGACTTTCAAGGCTTACATCGATGCTCTTATTCAAAAACTAAATACTAGATTTTATGAGTAAATATCAGATGTAAATGTTTCATGCAGCTAATGAGCCTATTAAATTTGAGGACCAGTACATTTATATTTGTAAGATATCAAAATGTCGGCACGCAAAAAATTAGTGTTTAACCAGTATTTCAAACATTTTAAACGAAATTTTTTATCTAACATTATTATTTAAATTCAAACCCTATTAATAAATAGCACAATTTTAGTATTGTGTAAATATAATATATGATGCAATGGGTTGTACGCTTTACAATAGCATTCACAACGCTATAGACACTTTACACTAGTGTTTTTGATAAAATCCAAAATCCATGAGAATCCAATACTTGCTTTTGTTTGTGAGTTATATACAGAATGTTATCTAGCTGTACCAATTTTTTAATCAACATTTAACATTATCTATATTAACGATTATTTGATCGTGTCAGGCGTTGAGATAAAACATATTAGCTTCTAACCATACCATCATATATTTATGGAATGGCTCTGCATTAAAACACTGCATCAACTTTTAGGGGCAATTGTAAGGTTGTTTGTCATTTCACACTTGGGTACAGATTCGTGCCCCGCATGCGAGTTTAAAGCAGGTGTATTTTTTGGCGGTTGATATGACTTGTAAGCAAGAAAAATAAATATAAAGGTGAAAAACTTCGTAGCAACTCCAAGGATAAATAAGTTCAATCTAAAAGTAAACAAAAATGTTTCACTAAGTTCACTCAGTTTGACTGGACTATAAATATAGGATTTGATTTATGTAAATAAAGGAATAAATAATATTTTTAGTCTAACCTAAAATCTTCATTGTCATATTCTAAACAGTTTAAATGATTTCCAGTGCATTGATCAGGTTGCCACAATTTGCAACTTGTATCTATCAAACTACCAAATAAAGTTGGAGCTGGGATGAAACCAAGAAAACGCACAAATACTTGTTGGAAACCCATAGCAAATGAACCTTGACCTTCGGGAATGACTCTAAACAAGTTAAAAATACTATATTTTTACCTACATTAATTACTCATTTAAGTCAATATGTCGAATTCGTGTTTTCAGAAATTCATTTTATTTGAATATACAAATTTCATATTTCTTTTGCATTGATGATCCCTTGTATTTAATATTAAACATAAACAGTTTAGCGATTAACCACAAGCGTAGCTACGTTTAAGGCTGTGATGAGAAATAAGTCCAAAAAGAAGTTTTAAGTGAGAAGACTCGTTTAGGGGTTTGTCGTCTTATATCTCTCATAACACAACAAAAAGTCGTGTATCGTTTCGTTGTTTAACATTGATTTCTCTTCTAAAAAAGGTCCATACCTAAACACACAATGGAGAATAGGTACGTTATTGAGAAAGCCTATTGCTACCATAAGAAACATGCCGATAGCGAATATTGGAAAGTAGTTGCAATCAGCTTTACACCGACCTTCTACAGCATGCGATGTTGACGCTATACACGAACAGTTCGTGAACTTCTAAAATGACACATGAATAAATAGATAGTGAAATTAAGCAGAGAATAGCGCTACACTAAGTGAGGGTGACAAATAGTGACATCACTGATAGAGGCGTAATGAATATAGCGTAATATATGCATAATTATCTGTAACTCTTCATACGCAATACATAAGAGTAAAAACTTTATGTTAAAGGGAATTCAAGGCGGATAGCATGAAACTGAAATGTAATGCTTACATCACCAACTTGATTTTCTTTTTTACATCCTGCATGACATGGAGAAAAGAAGGTTTCTTGTTTCTCCACCGAACATATCGGTTTGTAATACAAAATGGTGCAATCGCAATTAATGTTACAAACATTGGTTAAGTTTAAAGCTTTCAAGTTCCTTCAGATAAAACAATAAAATATAAAGGTAAAAAAAGGTACATATATCGGTGGTCATGGTTTGAAAAGTTAAAACGTACGTATAAATAGATTTGTTGATTATTAGTCGGCTCGTAAAAAATATCAAGTCGTTGCAGGGAACAAATTTAACACAATCCTTTACGTTGATGATATAATATATCATAGAAAAGTTATAATGATATTATAAATATAATTAAGACAAGCCTCGCTAAATTTTTACTGATAAACAATTTATCCAGAATAACGGGACAATTTTTTGGAAGTCCCTGTCCTGAAGTAAACAGTTCACAAATAGACTTACCCTCCTATATATGGGACAGTGGCTCCAACCACATCTCTACCGCTACAACCCACAAGTGCAGATAGCATGGGTAACACTGCAATAGCAGCTATGAATGAAGATATTTTCAAAGTTTTCTTACAAGTCCATGAAAACCTTCTCATCAAGTAGCCACCTGTAATAATTCCAATAGCAGCTCCTGAAAGAGAAAGAAATACTTTCTGATAACAAATTGATCTTAGTAGAAAGTGTAGCTAATTTCAAATACACACCTGGCAAAATGATAAGGCCTGTATAGAGTGAGGAGTTTGAAGATGTAAAATGAAACTGCGTTTCAATGAATTTCGATATGAACGTTGAAAATCCAGCAACTGATAAAGTTTCACATGCTCCTCCCAAACAAATGAAAATAAATGTGTTATTTTTCAACAAATCTTTGGTAGCTGGCCATAAAGATTTCAAGTCGTGTCTTAAGTTGCTATTTTCTTGGACTGCATCATCGAGTCTTCGCTTTTGTACTATCGCATTACTTCTGAAAGAACGAGGAAATCCAAGCATTGGAATGGCTGGTATTATAAGTATAATTGACCCAATTATGTAGCCTACCCACCATGCTCCGACCCAGTTTTTATTATCATTTGTTAGATGAGAACCAGCAGGCTAAAAAGAAACCAATATGCAAGTTAAGCGAATTTTTACATGTAGTATCTCTAAAGAAGTGGTATGCATGGAACCTATAAATAAGTTTATACTAATAAACTCAGACTAACAAAATAGCTATAGCTCTCCTTAGCTAATGAAAGTAACAAATCGAAGAAATTCACTTACCTGTTCTATGTCCACCCACGTGTTTAGAATAGGCAACCCTATTATGAAACCAAGACCAGGTCCAAAGAGAGCGCTGGCATAAAACAATGCTATGTAAATTCCGCTGTGCGCTCTGTCTGAGATTTCGTACAAGTACGCGGTACCTAAAGTTGCTAAAGGGATGGCTCCAATCCCCATTAGAATATTCGATAAAAAGAAGAAGAATTTGTAATACCACTGGGTAGAAGCTTCACATTCT
This sequence comes from Aglantha digitale, assembly GCA_031471615.1. Taxonomy (NCBI): domain Eukaryota; kingdom Metazoa; phylum Cnidaria; class Hydrozoa; order Trachymedusae; family Rhopalonematidae; genus Aglantha; species Aglantha digitale. Next base: position 10,629 of record JAUELD010041255.1, read on the forward strand.
TCTTTGATAGTGGAATTACCGAAATTCAAACAAAAATCTTGATTCGATACAACTCCTACATTGTATTTTCCGTAAATATATTTTGGAATCGTAAATAAGAACGCTGCAATCGCCATAATGATAATACCAATACCGATCCAGCGTGGCTTATGCTTATGACCGACATAACCAACAAAAAAACAACAAAGACCGTAAGATATATCGTATGATGTCCCAAATAGACCAACTTCGGTACTAGTTAGGCCAAACTGTTTTTCAATAGACGTGATTACTGTAAAAGAAATACCTGTAACAACAAGTCCTTGACTAAAAGCTGCCATGCATAAAAAGATGACAAAAAATATTGGTTTATTAAGTTTTTGTAACAGATTAGATCTGATGCAACACCAGCCATATTGGTATTTCTTTCCGTTCTTTTCTTCGCGCAAAGTGAACGCCTGTCGTCTGAACTTCTGTTGTTGCTGGACGTCTGCTATTTTTACCTGATAACAACTTTCTTCATTTTTAAACCCATTATTTACGTTGCCTAGATCGGTTTCGTTTTTGTCTTTATCTTGATTATTTATGGTTAACTTACTGACTTCAACATTGAAATTTTCTTTTTCATTTATATTCACTACTTCGTTCGATATTACATTATTGATAGAGATTTCGTTTTTGTTCATATGAAGGTTGTCATAAATATCTATGTTATCATCAGTTTCATTATTTTCGAACGCTTTGTTTTGATATGGTGTAACGCATATCATTTCTTTATTTATTTTTTTGTGAGTAGCTTGATCAGAAAAATTGGTTGCTACAACCATGGCTCTACTCCAATGATATGTTCTTAATTCATGCAATTCCTATTTATAAACAAAAAAAAGTTCGAAGATCAGAAACTAAGCTATGGTAGAAACTATGAAAAATATGCAAAAAAATTTCCAAATACAAGAAAAAGGTTTAAATTCAGATTTTAACCGATTATATAAGAAAAAAGAACTGCCAAATATTAACAAATAGTTCTTTATCGTAAAGATCATGATGTACTACAATTTAGAAGAGTTTTGATAAACATACTCCTTCTACAAAAATATCACGCTATAATATAATAAGGGAAAGTGAACTTATACAAAGCAAGTTGTCTAAGTCATAATGAACTTATACAAAGCAAGTTGTCTAAGTCATAATGAACTTATACAAAGCAAGTTGTCTAAGTCATAATGAACTCATACAAAGCAAGTTGTCTAAGAGAAAGTAAACTTATACAAAGCAAGTTGTCTAAGTCAAAATGAACTGATACAAAGCAAGTTGTCTAAGTGAAAGTAAACTTATGCAAAGCAAGTTGTCTATTATACAAAGCAAGTTGTCAAAGTGAAAGTAAGCTTATACAAAGCAAGTTGTACAAGTGAAAGTAAACTGATATAAAGCAAGTTGTCAAAGTGAAAGTAAAATTATACAAAGCAAGTTGTCTAAGTCAAAATGAACTCATACAAAGCAAGTTGTCTAAGTGAAAGTAAACTTATGCAAAGCAAGTTGTCTATTATACAAAGAAAGTTGTCAAAGTGAAAGTAGGCTTATACAAAGCAAGTTGTACAAGTGAAAGTAAACTGATACAAAGCAAGTTGTCAAAGTGAAAGTAAAATTATACAAAGCAAGTTGTCTAAGAGAAAGAAAACTTATACAAAGCAAGTTGTCAAAGTGAAAGTAAAATTATACAAAGCAAGTTGTCTAAGAGAAAGTAAACTTATACAAAGCAAGTTGTCTAAGTCAAAATGAACTCATACAAAGCAAGTTGTCTAAGTGAAAGTAAA
>JAUELD010041266.1:0-12419 GCA_031471615.1 Aglantha digitale
TAAGTTATCGTTGAAAATGTAATGATACATAAACGAAAATGCTGATTTTGCGTAAAGACCACTTGAAACAGCTGTGTAAAGGACACTAATATACATCTATGTTCCAAACTAATAGGGAATAACACCATTAAGGAACAAGATGGTCAGAAACAGAAACTAGAATTGATTAATATGAAAATTATTATTGATTTATTAGTTTTCATTGGATAATATAATAAAATAATCTACAAATCTTAATCTACATTAATTTGTATCAGCAACTTTTAGCGTTTTTTATGATTATGAGTCTGTTATGATACTTAAGTCAGACTAATACAGATACTTAAGTCATTTGGATTGGGTAATTATATTTACTGTTGATTGGTATAGGTGCGTTAGAAGATATAAATGTTTTACATAAGATTAAAAAGAGTATGTATATATATGTTTATTAAAAATAATGTACAGGTAATTGATTTTTTTTCATTCAGCATTCTAGTTCTTTTTATACAGTGTTATTTTTACTGGTTACTTCTTCTTAAAGTATCTACAAAATATCTATGTCATATCTACAAATAGATATGTAGGATCTTTTGGGGACTTTTATAGAACGTTGCAGTAACACATTTAGTTTTACTAATTTTTATATGATTTCAAAATGATAATATATTTTTATTACATCCCAAATATATACACAACCTCTATAAGACGAACAAATTTCATCATGTATATAATACATATGATATGAACTTGAACGATTTTTGCTTTATTTTGATATTTCCTTTATACATACTGTAACGAGCTACTTTTAAATATTAAAAACTTACTTTGAAAGTATCACGCACCTTATTGTATTTGTATGTGCTTTTTAACACTTGTTTTGGCCGTGTGCTGGTGCGATCACACGCCACTTTTCACCAGGCTGTTGTGTATGTATATTGGTGTATGTATACATGTATCTGTGGTGTATATATACTGGTGTATATTGCATTTATGTAATTTTTATTCTTTTTTATATTGAAAATTGTCTATAAAATGGATGATGTTTATAAAAATGGTTTTATAATTTTATATATACCAAACATTTTTGATTGTTTTTTAATAACATTTAGCATAAACCTCACAAGAACATTTTTATAGACATTTTTATTGCCAGTGCTTCAGCTAATTTGGGCTGTTAATCAAAAAGTTTTAATAAATTGAGGCTTTAATATTCATGTTAAAAATAATTAAAATGTTTTAATATTTATATTTCTACTCATGTAGTTTTTTGCGATTTTCCGTAATTCATATGCAAGTCTTGTTTCATCTTTAATAATCATACCTTCTGCTTGTAGGAAATAATAATGATAATAAAAAGTCACTGAAATAGTTATGTTAGCAGAAAATGGGCGAAGGATATCATTGGATAAGAAGCATGTAATAGGTTCTAAAACTTTATCATCTGATAGAGATAATTATAACATTGGATGTATAATAGGTTTGTAATCAAATATTATTGGATTTTAATTGGTCATTAGTTGATGAGTTGTAAATGTAGTAGATCACAGTGACTTGAGCAAAGTTTTGTAAAAATATTTAACTGAAACAAAATCTTGAACCCATTATAACAAACACCTTACATGTAGTTGACTTAAGATATACATTCTATATTCTTATAAGTCAGTGGTTTTTATTATATATTTACTATTAATTTATCTTTTTAATTTTTTAATAGGCCATAGTTCATTTGGATCCTCGACAATACAGCTTGCAGAATTAAAAGATAAACCAATCAATGACAATTCTTTATACGTTGTTCAGATCTCAGAAATTGATAAACTTACAACTAAAGATCTGATGTGTATGCAGGTATACTAGTGTTATTTATATTGGTTTCTGTTAAATATAAACAAGGAAAGTTTCAATTAATTACTCTATTTTAATAATCTTGCAGAAAAATCTGTTCATCTTGTGGCAGACTTGTCCACATGTCTTATTATTTTTATTAGAGTTACCTTAAAAATTTGTTTCATTTTTCAGACGGTAGTTTTGTAAAAAGACGGTAATTTTGTAATAAGACGGTAATTTTGTAATAAGACGGTAGTTTTGTAATAAGACGGTAATTTTGTTAAATGGCAACTCATTCTTTACAGATTAATTTTTTGTTCATAAAAATTTGGAGAACATTTGGAGAAAAAAATGAACCTACTTAATTATACATACTTTCGCACTTATGTACATCTGATTACCTTTACCCTTATCCTCCAGGCGAGGATCCATCCTTTCTCTTAAATATGTTGTATGTGCGTGCCATAGGTGTGTCCTTTGATTTATTAACAGTGAAACAGCATGTGAGCTGTATTAGCTTTTATCAACTTATTACCTAGTCCTTTAGTTTGTAGGATTATCCCTTAATTAGTCACAGTGCTACAACTTAATGTTTATCTTAAACAAAGTTATTACGTTGTGCTTCGCTTCTATCATTTTAGAACGCTTTACAACTATCAAATGAATTGAACCACCCGAGTATTTTATTGTTTAATTCGTCTTTTGTAACAGATGATGGTTATATTTGGACAGTTTACCCATTGTTTAATTATGGTATGTTAAATAATTTGAAAAAAATTAAAGTAAGCAATTTATATTTTTAAATCTAAATTTGTAATAATAATAGGTTTGCAGTTATAGGCTTGTAGTAACCATAATGACCATATTTAGTTAAGCCACGCATTTCTTTTTTTAGTGATTTGTTTAAGTTTGTGGACACTTTGAAATGTTATTTTTGTTAAATTTAAATTAAATTTAAAATTAAATTTTATCATTTATACAAAATGAAGAACAGTTCTTTTTCATTCTCTGTATGTACTTCATTTTTCCTTTACCACTATCATAAATATTAAAGAAATTTCAAAGAAATCTCTTATAGTGTTGGAACTAAACATTATTAAGTAGCAAATAATATTTTTTGGTTAATGTTTAGCTATGTTCATTGGACAGAGGTTTTGCAGACATTATGAGACTTTATAGTTAGAGATAAGATTATGGGAAACTATAGTTACAGAAATAAGTAGATAAAAGTTTTTATATATATTAGCCAATCATAGAAAATGTTTAGGGTTTTGTAAACCAATCCTTGAGAAAAGTTTATATGTTAATTTTTATATCAGCCAATCATCTACTAATATGTCATTTGTATAGGATCTTGCCACGATGTAATGGCTGCAGAGTATAAGCATGGCTTACCAATGTTATTTGTTTCGATGATTTTACGTTCTGTATTAATTGCATTAGACTACCTCCACAAGTTAGGAATAATACATAGGTATGATTCATGTTTGTGCTGTCTATTCTTTTAATAAACGATGAAACCTTAAAAAGGGATTTAGGACTTAAAAGACGGCTTGATAAGCGAAAGTAGTGTATTTTACAGAAAAATGTTCTGCATATTAACTGTTCTCCGAAATGGCTTTCCCATAAATTTTAACTTCCTAAATTCGTAAATTTCCATAGACATGCAAATTTCCTGAAGAATGTTTATAATTTTTTGTAACAGTGTAAATACCTAATACCTTATTGACACCTTTGGGTTCTGGTGTAACTTAATATTAATATGTGAACCTACATAAACTGCTTTCCCAGACAACCATATGAGATTTCAAAGATTTTTCTATACAATTCAAGCCTCATTCTAATCTCCTATGGTGAAATTTCAGATCCAATGGTCCAATTAATGGCAAATTTGCAGAAAGTCCCATAAAACTATTTTCCTACGAGAGCATGATTTTGACATAAATTTTTTATAAATTTTTCATAAATATTGTTTTAGAGCAGTGAAAGCGAATCATATGTTAATCAATTCTAATGGAAAAATTTGTTTATCTGGTCTGCATTATTGCATGAAGCTACCTCGTAATGAAAAGGTGTTACATTTGTTTCCTAACCATGCAAAAAATATGCTGCCGTGGGTTGCTCCCGAAATATTACAACAGGTACTAAAATGGTTCTCCTGTACATTGACAAAATTAGCTTAACTTTCAGTTCAAATACTTTGACATTTTATGAATTTTTTTACTATTTGCACGCCAATTATTAATAATTCATGAATTTTGTAATTTTGTAAGTTTGTAGACAAATTAAGTATATATAACTGTTCCAAGGAATTCTCAATTCTTTAAAGCTAAATTTTTTTTTAACTTTTTCTTTAATTATTATAAAATAGAGTGTGATGTGTAGCTTCAGGCCTAGCTTTAGTCAGAGTTAAATCAGGTTTTCACAATATATACAAGGTGTCTAAATATCCCCTTAAAGTAAGACTCAATCTTAGCTTTTTATGTTTCTAAATACTTTGAAGTAAAAATGTGTAAAAATCATATCCTATTACATGAAATAATTGAAAATATGGCATTCTAGAAAACTTGAATCTTCGTACAAAAGTTGACCTAAAAACATGGATTTTCGTATTCTATATAACATTTATTTTCTGCGTACTCTCTCAATTAATCCCTTCCCATCTTTTTTTATCTGATTATAATTTTGTTTATTTATTTTATAGAGTGTGGAAGGTTACAATGAAAGGTCTGATATGTACAGTGTTGGCATAACAACCGTTGAACTTGTAACTGGAACCATTCCTTTCAGTAAACTGCGTCCTACAGAGGTAGCTTTGAATAATAATTTCGTGTGTTCTTGTTTCTATTGTTTATACTTTTACTTTCACAAAATTTAACCTTTATCAACTTTCTCTTGATCCTTTATACGCAAAAATATCACTAAAAAAATTAAAAAAGTAAAATATTAAAAGAACTATAAAATTGTAACAAATTCTCAAATTATTTTAATGATATTTTTATTGAAAAGTGGCTCCTACCCAGTAACAAAATCAATTTCTAAAGTTAAGTGAGATTAAGAAGAAAGTCTGTGATGTTCGAAGGTGTTTTTCGTAACTCTTGTCAACCAGAATGCTAATATATTTATTTTTTTTAGATTTTGTTACAAAAGTTACGCGGAGTTATACCAGAGCTACCCGATAAAGCGACACTAGAGTTTTTACAGTTGGATGTGAGTGCATCTCAAACATCTCTCGAAGGTTTAGAGCAAACCAACGATATGATGTCATCGCCTTCGCCTCTCAATAGTTTGTCTGCCAAACGAGTAAGAAGTTTAAAGCAGGTAAGTGTGTGTGAGGATATTATTTATGGCAAGTAAGTGTGTGTTAGGGTAATATTTAAGGCTGGTTAGTGCTTGTTGAGATGTTATTTAAAATAAGTAACTGTGTGTGTGTTCCTATTTGAAGCAGTTTTGAGTGTGTTGGTATGTTGAACCTTATCTAGCCATTTTATGATACAGCTATATTTAAATAAGCGTTTGTTAATTAATTGAAGAACGTGCTATCTGTTTTTGTTATGTTATGTTATTTAATATTATTTTTTTATAGTTGGTAGAGAATTGCGTTCAAACAAACCCATACAGCAGGTATTTTGATTAATTAAAAGTCTTATATCAATGATTATATTTTCGCATGTAAGATAATATGCAAATTTTATCTATTTTTCAAACACTAGAAACCAAGGGAGGGTGGGTTGGGCAATAGAGTCGAAGCACCTCACGAGGGGGTCGATGGGGTTTGGTTACTTATAAGAGACTCAACAGAGATTTAGTAAAAAATTTCCGTTTATAGATTGTTGTACGAAGATTTTTAAATTCTTTTCTAAAAATCTATTCTATGTTGTTTATAATTAAAGATTGAATTTTTTTTTCGCTCTGTATATTTAGATTATCAGCGTCACAACTACGTCATTCCACGTATATGCGTCATGTAAGTTTACAAATATCTAGAAATAAATCCAAGAAAAATGGTTTGATATTTTTTTTATATTATATGATTTATTCACATAGCTATTTAAAGATTAAAAACATTTCATTCAATTAAAATAAATTTTGCTTCAAACCAAATAAAGTGATGCCAACTTCTACTATCTTTGCAGTAATTCTTTTTCATTACTATTCTTATATAGATGAAAAGGAAAACGAAAGACAAAGATGTTGTAGAAATGTTGAAACCATTATGTCCCATTCAAGAATTTATTGCTTCGTCTGACGGTAACTTGATTGTTGTGATTAATTTGTCAAGTGATATAACTACCATTTGAAATTATACAATATTTTCATTATTTAGACACGTCGTTTTTAAAGAAAATGTCTAGTGTTTCCATTGAAGATACCACTTCTTGGGATTTTGACTAAAAATTTTATTCGAAATTGTATACTTAGTAACACATTGTTCTTATATTACCCGTGATGCGTCTTGTACGTAGTCATTCGCCCAGTATAAGCAGAAAATTAACATAAAATTGTTTTTATCCAAATCATTCCTTATGGTTACTTGGATTTTATCGGATATTATATTCATTGTATAATGATGTAATTAAGTTAACTTTGTAAATATTGTATATTAGAAATAAAATTTAGAAACTTATCTTAGCTTTCTATATCTTTCGCTTCTTCACAGGGACCTTTCATTGAAACTTTCCACATTCTATAAATCTATCGACTAAACCGTGAGTCCAAAAATAAGAGCACGCGAAATTAATATTCATACCTATTCATGAAGGACGCAATTTACTGAAAGGAATGGTTCAAGATACAAGTTCAACAGTTGTTATGCTAACACTGTACATATCAGACCTTTCATTGTAGCCTTCCACACTCTAGAAAAATAAATAAGTAAAATTATAACCCGATAAAAAGGGTTGGATAGGGATCAATTGGGAAATTACACAGAAACTAAATTTTTAAAGAACACGAAAATCCATGTTTTTAGGTCTACTGTTGTACGAAGATTTATGTTTTCTAGAATGCCCTATTTTCAATTATTCCATGTTATAGGATATGATTTATCAAAACTTTCGCTACACATTTTTGCTTTTTGGAAACATAAAAAAATGAGGATATTTAGCCACCTGCCATATAATGTGAAAACCTGTTTTAACTCAATGTAAAGCTAGGCCTGAAGCTACGCATCATACACCTATTTATTTCCATTTTCAATGTTTACGTAATAAGACATTTTAAAATCCAAGGTTCTGACTATTTGCAATCTTAAACTCTTATCTTTAACTATGAAATAAAGTTTCATAATGTCTGCAAATCAGCTGTCCAATAAACATAGCTTTACATTAACCAAAAATATAATTACTCAATAATGTTTAGTTCCAACGCTATAATAAATTTTGTATTCCAACTTTCTTTGAAAGTTCATATTTATGATATGTCATATATAAGAAAAACGAAGAATGAAAAAGAATTGTCCTTTTTTTTGCGTAATGATGTTTGATGTAAAAAAAAAAGAATTTTAAGATCTGATTTGGATTTGGAGTAAAATAAGTATTAAATAGGCTACAATCCTATTTTATTTATTCATAAACAGCAGAAAAAAATGCCTAATTTATATTTCGAAAAGAAAAAACTCATCAAAAGAAATTTTGTGACTAGAATTTAATTAAATATGGTCACTATGACAAAAATTATCAAATCTAGACACCTTATCTACTAAAAGTGTTTATATATTCAATTTGTAAGCATCTAAATTTTTATTTCAGCAAATGATATATTTTTCAATGTTCATTATGAAGTTTATTTTAGTATAATAATAATTAGTCCTTGCCCTAAACCCTCTCTATCGCAACACACCTTTTCTATTCATTCTATGTTAAAGAGTCACTTTTAAAATAAATAACTTTAAAATAACTCACCTTTGACTGCAATCCTATTATTATTACAAACTAAGATTTAAAAATATAAACTGCCTTTTTATATTTGGAAACAATTCTTTTTTTAAAATCAATCAACATACCATAATTAAACAATAGGTAAACTGTCCAAATATAACCACCATCAGTTAAAAAAGACAAATTAAACAAAAGATTATTTATCAGCTTATTATGTTCACCTTTAAAGTCTACCATCTTTACTGTTGCGTAGTCCAGGTTCCGTACCTTCAGTAACGGATCTTTCGTTGCTGTTTTTTATTTACATTCTTGATACTATGTAACATAACAGAGCAGCTAGCACTGTACGTTTCGATTCCAAGAGTTATATCTATTTCAATCATTTTTTTACCCTGATTCTTTACAATGGCGACGAAGATAAGAACTACTCAAACTTATAATTATCTGAAACAAGTTTTTTCTTCAAAAAAATGGCTTTACAACTTCTGCTTTTAAATCGCATGATGGAAATCAAATTACAGTGATGGAAATCGAAGAAATCTTTTACTACTTTACCATAGCCTCGGGCATTAATGCAGATGCAGCTAGGTCAAGATACCCAAGAAATCTATGAATCACAACCTAAAGATTCACCTGAAGACATAACATTTCATTATACCATGACTACTTATAATACTCATTTTGAGGTCACGAAAACCATAGCATTTGAAAGATCTGTTTTTCATAAAGCAAAGCAAAAGGAATCAGAATGTTTAGATCAATATGCCAAAAGGCTCAGAAAGCTCACACTTTATTGCGAGAATGGTGAGACATTAAATGAAAAATAAAAAAACCCTACCTTAACCGCGAAATATAAAAACTAGGCCTTTGAAATTTTGCCTGGTAATAAGCCAACCTTTGATCGTTTTTGTTAAAAAAAAATTATGATGATTTTTTGACGACGTGTCAAGCAAATTGACAAGTAATGCTGAAATTACCACTTATTTTTAATTGGAGCCCAGGGACACTTAAATACTGCTATAATCTTCGAGGCTGTAAAGGCTTATGTTTTTCAAAAATTTTAAAATTTAGACAGGTTTGTAAGAATTTTGTCCAAAAAATTACTAAAACTTTTTGGAAAAAAATAAACAAATTAAACTCTTTTTTTTGTTTTTGTATATATTTTTAACTCTTCGACCCAGGAAAAATTTCAAGATACAGACAAAGTTTCGAGAGCTTGTCCCAAATACATTAGAAGTTATAGTAAAATGCATTTTTTTTTAATAAAAAGACAATAATGAAAAAGAGACTTTTTACTATAATCCTGAAAAAAAAAAAAAATTGGAATTATTTGTTAAAACAAATTAGAAATTGTTAATGCTTGGACAAAACAAATAAGCAAAAAAAAGTTAATAGATCTGACAAACTCAAATAAAATTCAAAAGGTGTATAGGAAAACAATGGCTGCAAAGATTACATGCCAATTACAAAAAACAGAGAAAGAAATAAAAAATTAATAGTAAAATATTAATTAAATGATGTGAATCAAACGATGAGAAAAAGACTTCTTATTATTTCAATTTACTGGCATACGCAGAAATCCCTTATAGTTTTAATTACTTATTTAATTACAAATTTCTTATCGTATAGTTTTATCTTTTTAATTTTACTCAGTTTTGGTAATTTGCCTTTCTTTCCATTAGTTTAAGCAACAATTCTAACTTTTGTTACAGTAAAACGTTTTGTTCTAAAAAGTTATGTATTTTTTTTATATATTGTCATTTATTTTGTAAATTTTTTAAGAAATTTTTTTGCTGTTCATTTTTAAATGAAATTCCAATGCAGACATTTACATTTGCAGCACTTTTTGAGTCGGTCTGTTTCTTAATCTTAATAAGTGTGGTTTTTGTTCCTTTCCTACCTGCAAATTGATTTTATGAAAAACACTTAGTTCAAACCTAATATAACATGCTTACATGTATATGAGCAATGAAAATGTATGCCATGTGCTAAGAAACAGGTTAAATCCCGAATCTGAATGTTAGTTTCAACAGGCCTAGAGCGAGTAAAAGTGATCTGGGACTAGCTATTTAGAATGTTTAAAAAAAAGGATTGGAAACTTGTTAAAAAGTGGACAATGAATTACAAATTGTGTAATTTTGCAACTAAAGAGGTCTGTGGCTACTTCTGTGGAAGCTTTGAGGGCCTGGGGTGAGATTAACTTATGTGTGATATGTTTTGACTATCTATAATAAAATCCGAGATCCGCCACTGACCAGAGCCGCCTCTTATAGGTAAGATTCTATATATGTTTACTTTGAATACCAAGAAGAGACAGGTAAGATATACCACTTATTGATTATTTGCAACGTAATTGCATACAGATAAAGAGATAATACCGATAAAATCATCGTTCTAATGTTACTTATGTTTTTGGACTAGTATAAGAACAAAAGTTGGAAAAATGACCTATTTCAAATCCATTGATGAGGTATTAGAACTAAGTGGCGGATTCGGAAAGTTCCAATGGCGGCTTCTTGCTATGATGGCATGTATCATGGTAAACCTGGTGATGCAAAGTTTAAGCATGACTTTTATGGCGAGTGACCCTGCATGGAAATGTCGCAAAAATTCCACTAGCTGTAACTTCACATCGACGATTTCGTCTTCGATGCTCAAATATGAAGATAGGTGTAAAATGGAAGAATCTGATTGGGTATACACAAGTCCTGCCAGTTTAATCGTTTCAAAGGTAGGTAGGCTAACTAAATCACCTCATTGTTTAAGATATATCTATTAGTTGTTTTGAAGCACAACTTTTAGTTGAACTTTTTTTGCGACGAGCGTCATATTTTGAAGTTATTTGTTGTAGCCGTTTAACTTTTAGTTTAGCTTAGATTGCAAACATGCTATATTGAAGGTATTTGTTGTAGTTGTTTTGAATTATAACTTTTAGTTTAACTTACATTGCGAGCGTGCTATATTGAAATCTGCTGCAACTTCAATGGTGTATCTCGGCTGGTTTTGTGACGCCATAACCTTTGGTTTTTTATCCGACAACTTTGGACGACGGCCATCATTGTTTATAGCGACAGGGCTAATATCCGTCAGTGCAGTTTTATCAACATTCCCCAACGTGTTTTGGATATTTGCAGTGTTAAAACTACTGGTTGGTGCTGGCTTAGGTATGTTCAAACGGTTGTTGTCATCAAGGAAGTTTTAACTAGAAGGAACAACAACAACATTTTTTCATTTATTCTATGGCGTGTCGAAATTAATCCTCTGGTTCTCATATGTAGTTAGTGGTTATAAAAGAATTTACAGCTAATATTGTTTAAAAACTCAATATTGTTTGTATAGAATTTATTTGATGCAAAAGAACTTTTCGTATATATCTTAATAAGGTAAAACGAATCAACAATAACATGGAGTTTTTAGGTTACTTTTCGGTAGGATAGCCTGCGTATCATCACTTAAAGACTACATATTCGTTCAGCAAAAATACTAAGAAAACTCTGTCGCAAAAATATTACAAACACATGATGAATTTGTTTAGAACTCACTTTTGAATATGAAGGAACTTATTTGATTTGCACAATATGTAGTACCCACTGATAAAAAAAACCTAACATAGTGTTATTACATTCGAAAAGTTTCTATCCTTTCTATAATATACTGAAATTTGGATTGCTAAATTAGTTGTCGATCATATTTAGAAATATATTCGAATATATAATATATCAGGTTGAACATTTATTAGGTAGAACTTTTATCAGGTTGAACATTTACAAGGATGAACATTAAGGTTACTCTTAACCTAAATATTATGTGCTATGAATTATTTGTTTCATATCTGATGTTTTGTTTGGTTTCCATAGAAATATTGCCATGGGGTTTTCATCCGCAGCAGCTAGACTGGGGTCCTTCTCAGCGTCCTACGTGCTATACTTGGTAAATATTTATCAATTTTTTTTATTTTTGAAGTATTGCAGCATGTTTATTAGCAGGGAACTTTAGCCAAGATTACAGCAACAAATATCTATCGAAGAATAGATATTAGAAGCTGTTAATAACTATGATGGAGGTAAAGGTTTTGGATCAATAAAAGATTTTATTACCACTAATTTTCACGTTCTGTTTCCTACCAGTTTAGTTAGAAAATATGTTTTAGAATTTAAAGGTTTCGATATAATTTCAAAAAATAAAATGCATATTTTCATGATGATTTATTATGGATTTTTTTGTATAAACTAAAAGTTTTGCTATAGTTTCTTAAAAGTTATACTAATAATTTATCATTCAGAAACAATCGACCGAATTTACCGAAACTCAATCAGAACTAACTAACTATATTTTTCATAAAATCAATTTGCATGTAGGGAAGTAACAAAAACAAATAGAAGTGTGAATGTGAATGTCTGAATTTCATTTGAAACTGAACACAAATAAAAATCTTTAACAAATTTACAAAATAATTGACAATATTTAAAAAAGTACATAATTTTTTAGAGCAAAAAGTTTTACTGTAACAATTGTTGCTTAAGCTAATGGAAAAGAAAGACAAGTATTAAGCTAGAAAAAGGAAGATCGAGAACATATGACAAGAGTTAAAACAGAGTTAACTTATTAAAAAGAAATAAGGCACACAAACAAAATATTTCATGGCCTTGGATGAAAAAAAAAAGATCCGAAAAGAAAATAACTTACTAAAGAGCTTGATTTTTCTTTTCAAATATATTATCTTTGGAATAT
>JAUELD010041277.1:0-12414 GCA_031471615.1 Aglantha digitale
CTGTTGACGAACACAAAAATCGTAAATTTGGAGAAAAGTACGAACTGTTTGGCAATACAGAAAATTAAAATATATACTTTTTTCTAGTTGATGGATGATAGGGAGAAAGTGCATTAGCTTTCGATCTTCTGGCCTTGAAAATTAAAGTTTTTATGATTTCTTTCATAAGGGTATAAAATCGTAATATAAAACACCAATTTTTAAGAGAAAGTGAAAAAATAAACAGTAAATTCAATTAAAATCATTTTAGTTGGACCTGCTTTTAACGGAAAGTATCTCTTTATGACCGAAAAGGTTCTAAAAGTTTTCAGTTTTGTCGCTGTTTATGCTAAAAAATATTATTTAAACTGTATATTTGGTAGATTTGTTGCGTTGTAATGTCTAATATAGATCATTAACTATACTTTACTATACTAAAAATGGAATTGTTTTCGAAAAGAAAAAAATTGATAAAAACTGTATTTTAGGTATGTTTTAATAAATAATACTTCTTAGAATGCAGCTCGTAAATAAATTCAATGTGTTTTAAAAAAGGGTTCTTTACCCGTTAAACACGTTCACTATAGGTAGTGACTAGCCGGCAGGAAGCAGCACTAGCACTTTAGTTTAAAACTTATTTTAATCGTAACTTTTTTTAGCCAGCTATTTTATTCTGCTATACCTCCTTATCAGACTAAAATGTTCCATTTTCTATTAACTAAATAAAATCAATTCTTTTTTTAATTTTTTTTTTACTTTTGTCAACTCAATGAATCTTAAGTAATCCGAAAATGTGTTACAAATAAAGTTTCTTTTTGTTTATAGCAATTGCATTAATCTTATCCTTGTAAGGTTATAATTTAACCCATAATGCATTGTTTCGTTTTAATTTCCGTTGTAATCATGAAAGGAATATACCGCTATTCAAATGTAATAAATTGAGTCTTCCCTCTCTTTTAAATTAGTTAACAGTCATAAAGGAAAGTAAAATAAGTAAAAAGAGTTGTTTTGAAAATTAGAATGTTGACTGAATGAACGAACAAAACTTTCTATATATACTGACTAATTAAAGTGTTGTGTCAATATATATCCGAATATCAGTAGCTAACAACGTTTTTAATAGTTTATGTCAAAATTATCTGGCTTTAACAATATTGTCAGAAATTCTCTGGTTTATATATCCCTGGCTTTATATCATATTCGAAATATCTTGATGAAATAACTCCGCTGGTCGCTCTGCAGTGAAATAGAAATCTGAGAAATTTAATTTTGCTATTTTTTGTGAAAACATCAAATTTTGCAAGGTTAACAGCTATGAACAGTTTGCTCAGTCGGTCATGTACGTAGACAATGTGTGGGTCTGGAGAGTACCAGTACTAACCTGAATGCCCTAAGTATACAATAAGACTTAAAGCAGAATAAACATGTTGGTATATAGCTTGTCTATGCATTTGCGTGAGTATGTAAAAGATACAAAATTAACTCCAAATATGACACACACTGTAAGAATAAAACTATAATAGGGTGGCCACTGCAGTATATTACTCCAATAACTTGACTGGGGGATAAAACAACTAAATCTGCCAGGTTCTCCCTCTTTCTCAAGGGTCTACGAGAGAACACAGCTTATCTAAATTCACTGCTAAATTCCGTTCTTGCGATTTAAACCATAATAACAACAAATTTATGTGGTCGCAGAAAATACGTAATAGCATTTGCATAAGAACAATTTTATATATTATATATATTTTTTTATATTGGTCATAAAAAATACCATTAATTAATATAATTTGACATAAATTAGTATAATTTTAAAATTAATGGATATAATTTTAAAATCAATAAATATAATTTATAATGATTAAATATAAAATTAGTAGAATATATATATATTTAAATATTAAGACCGTAAGAATACAACCGTCTAATAAATAACTTTCGATCTCCTTATTTGGTTATACAGCAGAAATAAACAGTAGATATAAGTTAGCTAACATATAAATACAAGTTATTGTATACTATGGTCTGCTATGTGCTAATATGATGGAGCTATTACCAGTGCAGCATCATCTTTTTGACTACCTACTCATTTCAACACTCATCCTTATTTCTAACCTAGAAAATAATATCTAATGTAATCCTATTTGCTAAAAAACAACAACGTTATCTGCAAACAGAAATTTTTAGTGATTTATTTCTATTTTCAAGTACTTTTTTTGCCTTGATTTATTTGAAAATACAATGATTTTACGAATCTTTGTTTTAGCACTAGTATACACTGTTACTTTAGTACTTTGCCGAATGACAATTCTACTTATTGGTTCCGTTGTTTTATTTACATAAGTAAGGAACAACAAGATGTAGCTTTCAACTTAAACCTTTATCAAGGTAACATTGCGAAGAAGTTTAAGACACTTTTGTCTCTTCGTTTTACTTATCACAAATATTTACTTTATATTTAGTATCGAAGAAATCGTAAAGCTAAGAGAATGAGATGCAATCAAGAGTAATTATAACTAGTTTTGTTTTTTTCAATACCAGGGGACGGACATACCTTGGTATCACAGTTTATAGTACATTACAGTTTGCTTTTTGCGATTCTTTGTGATGTAACCACACGAAATTACAGTCGTACTATTTTAGGGTAAGGCATAATGTTTACACTGTAGTAGCAAAGAGTTGAGCAATCCAAAAGACAGGATCAATCTAAAATTTCAAGCTAATACTTACATTAATAGTTCAAGAAAACGTTCATCAACTTACGCCCTGTAACGGTAGTATTATATAACCTCCTACAATGATTGTATCAAACTAACACCCTGTAATGATCGTATCAAATTAACGCTATATAATGAATATATCAAACTAACACTCTGTAATGATCGTATCAAACTAGCACCCTGTAATGATCGTATAAAACTAACGCCATATAATGATCGTATCAAACTAACGCCCTGTAATGATCGTATCAAACTAACACTCTGTAATGATCGTATAAAACTAACGTCATATATAATGACCGTCTTTAGAATGGTTTCCAAGTTTTAAATACGCTATAGTTAAAATTATAATGAGTTAAGTGTTTAGTTTCATATCATTTCAAGTGATGGCTTTTTTATTCAAAGTCCAGTTTTTGAACAGCGTTATTGTCTTTAAATTGTATCGAAAATAAACTTGTTGTGAGCTACAACATCAATATATAAGCGTCTTGTAAGTATATTGATACATAGAAGAGCGGGTGTCCCAAGTAGATTTTATATTTGACTCCATGTAATACAAACGTATTACATTCTTCGTCCTCCCACTACTTTTGAAAAAGGCCATAACTCCGAAAAAGGTTTTTGTTGGCATCCAAATTTCAGATATTAGCTTATCCATATTTTTGTACAAAAAATGAGAAAAAAAAAGTTTTCAAATTTTTTTCTTATGCTTATTTTGATGCTTTTGATGATTCGATTTAACTTTTTCTTTGTGTTTTTTGAAATCTTTAGTATTCTTTTCCCGCCATGTTTGCTGTTTCCGCCATGTTTGTTGTTTCTGCCATGTTTGTTGTTTGTTCTTTTTTAATCTCAATTTCTTTATTTTTTTAAGTTTGCTATTATGTTTGCTGTAGGACTTCTTTTTAATATTCTTATTCCATTTGGTTTTACTTTGTTTCTTTCTCCATTCTTTTTTTGTTTTCTTCTTTTTTCTGGATTCTCCTTTAGCAACAAAACTTTTATCCGTAGCATATGTGTTTACTCTAAATGCTTTATCTAATACCAAATCTTTCATAGTTTTTACAAAATTCTGAATTATCGGCTCCGGTCTAATAGCATGATGAATTATAGGTAGTGCTGGCGGTAGATCATGTGTTTTATATGCTGACTCATTCAAAGATGACGATGTTAATATTTCATAAGGATTGATACCAGTGACTGGGGGAACTGGTTTTAAATATTCAGGTATTGCAGCTTCATCTGATGTAGGAGGTACGTGATAAACAGGGTAGCTAGAGTCCATAGGTATTATAGGTGGGCTACCTGGTACTAACTTAGGTGCATTGACTACTGATTCAATGGTTATTTTGGTATCGGTAGCTGAACCACCTCGTTCTGGTCCTTGTCCGTGATCTCCTGATTTGCTATCTGTTTGCTGCTCAATCGGAAGCATTGGAAACGCAGCTGCCATGTTTGTTGACGTAGCTATTTTTTTTGTGCGAAAAGGCGCCATAAGATTATGGGTGGACACTTCTTTATGATGTCCAGTATCGATGACTTCTCCGTGGTGAACTTGAGATGCACTTTGTAGTGATGCAGATGGCTCCCTGTTAGGTACTAAATGGCTGTGAAAGTTCAGCTGGTCATTATTATTATAAAGAGTAAAAGGAAACTTGTGAATTAAATTGACATTGTAAGACTTGTGGTGAGATTTATGAAAAGGGATCTGTTCAATAGAGGTTACTCGATCACTTTCTACGGTATCGATAACAGTTGAAGGTTTCATGTTTGGAGCTAACGCGTGAGTATCATCTTGTACCACAATGTTTGTACCATCATCAGTTTGAACCAGCTGAGTATTACCAGAAGGGTTACCGCCATTAGCACTCTGTAAGATTTCTTCAGGTGTTATTATAGCTGTTACTGTGTTAGCCGCTGGTTTGGAAACAACTGTCTCGGGACTGGAGATTATATTAGCGTTTTGTGTTGCTTTCTCAACTCTTTTTATTTTTACTTGTTTTTTCAATAGAGTAGCTTCCGTTTCTAGTGTTTTTGCATTCTTTTCAAGTAGCATGGATTGGTTTTTTAGTATAGTTGCCGATTCTAACATTTTGTTTACATCATTAGTTATATCTTCATAGGTAGGCACGTGTTTAGCACGTTTTAAATGATGGTATTCATTAGGTATATACACGTGATATCCGATCAAAGTTTCCTGATTTTTTCCAGTATCAGGTTCCATAAAGTTACGATACTTATCTTTATCTTGGTACGTCCGGTATACTAAAGGTGTACGTTTTCTAGTTTTAACTTGGGTTATATCGTATTTTTTGTTTATTGTTTTGTAGTATAGCTCACGTCCATGTTTGAATCTGGTGTGGTCGCGCTTTGATGCAGCAGCGATTATAGCTCGTTGTACTAACCGTTGCGCTTCTTGTTCGTCTCGTTCAAGTTTTTTAAAGATGTCATCTGGATTCGTTGGTTTAGTTTCTAAACAATGCGGAGATTGTCATGGAGAAATAATACATGAGATATCTGGTTAAGACAATAAATTGTTTATATAAGATGAATATCCTTGTACATCGATTTCACGTCTTATGCAGCACAAATTTACTTGTAAATCCGTTAATTTCGCTATTTGATAAATATACTCAAGAGATATAAGCTTGCAATGAATATTAAAGAATGCTCGCAGTATATCTCGCAAGTAAATAAATACGTAAAATGAAACAAAAAACTAGCATTAGTATTCACCAAGAATGTTATAGAGATCCATTATATGATATAAAATTTAGTTGTATTCAGTTCCAAATTTCTCAGTCTTTCCCTTTTTAACTACCAATTTTTACCTTTTATATACTTACACCTGTCTATTTTAACAACAACCCTTACAAAGATCCTTTTTCAATCACCTATACTTACTTACAGCCTTTTCATGTTCCTTCAAGAAGAATACCCATTTTCTACCGTATTTACTAATTCTCTTTGTTTACCGCATTAACCGTTTTGTTTTTACCACTCCCTTTGACTACCCCTTTTACCTACCACTTTTACATAACTACTTTACCTACCCCTTTTACCTACCGCATTAAGGAGTAAAAGGAGTAGGGAAAAGGTGGTAGTCAAAAGGCGGTAGTCAAAGGGAGCGCCTATTCCCTACTCCTTTTACATACCTACTTTACCTACCCGCTTTTACCTACTTACTTTACCTACGCCTTTTACAAAAACTACTTTTACCAACCGCATACACTTTACCTACTCACTTTACATACCTACTTTAGCTACTCACTTTACAAGCCCCTTTCCAACCCGCTACCATCATTCACAAGTTCAGTTATTAATAAATCCAAAGAAAGAAAACAAATACCTTTTGCTTGGTGTGTGAACTGAAGTTGAGCTATTATATGTAAATATAGAATACATAGAGAGTATGTGAGTGGCATTATAGCGTCGTTGCGATACCATTTGGGTCACCGCTCAAATAACATTGCAATCTAAACGAAAATAATTGATTAAAAAACAATGATAATGAAACCATATATAGAAGAAAAACTTCATAAGCGTATTTTGTGTGGCATAAGTATAGCTAGACTTACTTGCGAAATTGGTAGGCATTTAACTTTACGGGGGTTTGATTTGACATAAAATGGCGGCTATCGAAAAACGTAATAATCGTGTTTAGGTTTAAAGTGACTTTTTACGATAAAATAAATAACAACGTGTTCTGTGAGGGTAATGGTTAGGGCTGGGACTAGCTTGATCAAACTTATGATAAATTGAACAACATTTTATTTGGGAAACTCAAAATTTAGATGTTTACATATAGAATAATTAACACCCTCTAATACGAAAAAAAACTGTAGAAACCATACAGTTTAAATATATTAAACCCTATGTTAGAAACTAACGTTGAAGAGTTTGTTCTCTCGATAAAAATTGATTTACAAATTTAAATAGATTTAAGAGAGAACGTTATAATGTGCAAATACACTTGTATTGTCGAGCTGAAAGTATCTGTAAAGGGTAATGAAGTCGTAAGCCGTAACAACGTGTTAACTGAGTATTTCCTTTATCATAATGTCATGGCAATTGCTATATACAAACAGACCTAGATCATTTAACCTGCGACTGTCTTTATATAAAGTTCCATGTTTTGGATTGATCATATTCTAATAAAGTTTTAGCAGGTTTAAACAAGTCGAAAATTCTTATAGGAAATTTCGTAGTTTTTCGTGGTTTATTATAATAATATAAGGTTATCAACAAAGAGTCCACTAACAAAATGGTCATTGTCAACAGGGTTTTAAAATTGATTTCGGGTAAATTATCAAACATGATTGGTTGGATATCCTTTTATAGATTCAAACTGACTTTTATAAATGATATTTTTCATATTGAGTCAAATAAAAACTTTGAGACTGCAGAGTGTAAAACCTTTTTTAAAAAATTAGACTGAAAATGGCAATAAGAAAGCGAAAGTTCGAAAGCGTTATAAAAACCTATAAAAACTTTGTAGGGTAAACATCTTGTACATTGGATAGCTTGTACATCGATTTTCACGTCTTATGCAGCACATATTTACTTGTAAATCCGTTAATTTCGCTATTTGTTAATTATTCAAGAGATTTAAACTCGCAATGAATATAAAAGAATGCTTGCAGTATATTCCATTGTTCCATTTCTTCTATTACTTTTTTTACTGAAAGCTACCATCGAATTAAAATTATTAAAACGAATCTCAAAGATGGGAATGTGCTTTTTTATGTAGCTAGGCTGAACGGATGGGGTTGGGGGTAAAAACTACCCCCCATCATAACCTTTAAACAAGTGAGAGCTACATACCTTATTGCATGGGAAGTTGCCATAACAATTTTCTTTCAAAAAACATATAAGCATTATGGCTTTTTAACAAGATTTTTGCTGACGTTAGCATTTTTGGTTTGCAAAATCTTGTAGAAATAAGCCCTAATTTCTATCTAACCATTTAATTACTGTTGACCTTCGCTGATAAGCCATACGATTACGACCATAAGTTTTGATTGATTGATACAAATTTATGTATGCTGAACATTGCTTATTTTGTTTATTGACAGACTTTTTTGTCATTTACATTGTATGGGACTGGAGAGGACCAGTGCTAAGCTGAAATCATTAAGAATACATTTAGATATTTAAGGAGAATATAAACATGTTGTTATAGCTTGTCTATGTATTTGCGTAAGTATGTAAAAGATGCAAAATAGGCTTTATATATGGCACTCATAATGAGAAACAAATTGTAATAAAGTAACCTCTGTAATGCAGTACGGTAATATCATACCAATAACTTGACTGGGGATAAAACAACTAAGTTTGCCTAGATCTCCCTCTTTCTTTCTCAAGGGTCAGCGAGAGAACAGCTCGTTTCTGAAATCTAGTCGCGATAAGATAGCAATCTCGACAAGCTCTTTACTCATAGTTAGGAAATTGCATAATTTTTAAAACTTGTAATATTTCAAGAATGGATTAATGGAGTTACTTGAAATTTTCGGTGACCATACAAAACTAGATTTACATTTGTTTCATATAAGTAGCTACTATATTATAATTCTAATAGCCATTTTCCATTCTACCTATTGTTCTATTGCCTCGTTCATTCTACCTATTGTTCTATTGTCTCGTTCATTCTACCTATTGTTCTATTGTCTCGAACTCATTCTACCTATTGTTCTATTGCCTCGAACTCATTCTACCTATTGTTCTACCTATTGTTCTATTGCCTCGGACTCATGGTTAGAAGAAAAGAAGATGGTTAGTAGCTAGTATTTGTTTTTCTTATGGAACAACTATTAAATAATGTGAAAAAAATTCTTGCAAACCACAAACCACTCTCTTATGAAAAATTGACTCAACGCAACTGGTTGAACTTTCATCATTGCCAATGAAGAGATTTCTATTCAATTATTTGAGAAGGTATTGTTTGAAATTTCGCCTTTTTAAAAAATTTGTGATAATTTTATAAATAACATGTCAGGAAAGACGAATACGTTATCTTAAAAAAACGCGTAATTAGATCAAAGGTTACTTTTTTTAAAAATTATCATTCAATGATCATTAAAAAATGATAAAAAGAATTATCGTGTATCAAAGCCTTTTCTGTGTTATAAAAGCTTTTTTTATTAAATCAGCACAATGGACCACAATCTTAGGACTAGCTAACACCGTGAACAGCAAAAAGACTTGCTAACTTTAGCCACAATAGTGAAGTTTATATGATCAAAAAACATATGGCTGTTTATGTAAAGTTTTTGTTACATTTTTCTTTTGGTCTTTTTCTTTTTTCTTATCTTCTCGGTTTTTCATTTTTTTCACTTTTTTCTCAGCTTTTTTAATTTTTTAATATTCTCTTGAGATAAAAACACAGTTAGATAATTAATTAGCCATAGGAATTATCTGCATATTTCTCGCAAACAAAAGCCTGATTTCGCTCAAACAGGAATATAAACTCTCGTATCCGATTGAAATCTAACAGAGATCAACTGAGATTAAAAAAATGTGCAGAGATTTTGCAATATATAGATTTTTATATTTAATCGCTTGAATGGACTTAACACCTTCGAATAATACCACGAATCTTGATTAAATAAGGGAGGTTATAATATTAAATCAAAGTTAAAAACGACCATACCTGCTTTCTTTTTTGTTTTTACACTCCAAGTAAAAATTTATTTTTATAATAATAGAAAGCTTAATTAAAAGTTAGCTATTTTTTTCTTTTCTTAGGTAAACTTTGATTTTCAATACATATCACTAAAAGTTTACGTTTGTGTTTTTTTTGCTTTCAATTGAAATCACTCAACCATAAAATCGAACACATTTGCTGATAGAATTGTACAAACAACTTAGAAACATAAAAAGTAAACTAACTTACCTTAAATATTGTTAGATAAATGTTATAGTTTTCATTTTAGTAAGTTTAAACATACTGTTTTGGTTTTATATATATATATATATATTAAATTGTTTACAAATTGGAATTTTAATATTTTTTTATAGCTGACCCTTAAAACTCATCTACCTTCTTAAATAAACACAGTTGACAGCCAAGCTTAGTACCAAGATCTCTTAATTCACTTCGAGCAGTTTCATAAAAACCTTTAAAAGTGGAAGTTTGTGCACGAAATATAATTCTGATGATTTAAAATGACGTTTTTTTTAGGGTGCTTTATGCAAAAAAATCTTCCTTATACACATTTTCATTAGAACTGGGTGGGTGGTTCTAAGGGGGTGGGTTCTATGAGAATGGGATCTAAGTGGGTTCTAGTTCTTAGTTGGTGGGTAAGTTCTAAGAAGGTTCTAGTTCTAATTGGTTGGGTTCTAAGTGTGTTCCAATAAAAAGGGTAAGGGTAAAATTTTTATTTTAGTGTTTTATTTATCATATAGTTAAACAACAGATCTGATATTCTCTTTTGCAGATGAAGATGTAGCTGATCAAGTTTTCTATAAGCTATTGTCTAAAACAACAAAACTAACAAAAAAATAAAGTTAAAAGTTGGAGAAATATTTTTACTCATTAATATTATACCACAAAAATGAAACAAATGAATATAAAAATTATTAATGAGAGACTTGGTGCCTGCAACGTTACAATTTGTTAAAAAATTAAATCTTAGAGTTTTTAAAAATAGAGAGAATTTTAATAAAGAAAGTAGTTAAACATATCAGAGAAATGTTTAGCAGAACATAATTTATTTTCTTGAATAATTAAAGGGCATGAAATAATTAATTCAGACCGAGTGTGTTTATTCACAAAAATGGCATTGAGATATTTCAGTATATCCGATTTACGCCAGGTGAGTGATTACCATCTCGTTGTATTGTCGTACACAGTAACAACAGTGCGCGGTCCCCTTTCATCAAGCACTTGTGAAATATAAAAATCATTTTCGGCATAAATTATATCAGACAGAGCGATAATTATTTTGGCTTATACAGTACAGCTGTATATTCGGTAAGATAAGGCGGTAAAATGATCAGGTAATAGTAATAATGGTATGTATTGTCATTTTCACACCTTGTAGTAAAACATCACATTAAAACAATCGTACATACAACGATAATCAGCTAATTGTTAACTTCACACCTTTTAAATTTTTTTTTTTTTTTGAATGAAGACAATTTAACATTATTACTACAGAATTTATACGTATTTGATATTAAATTTGAGAAAAAATAAAATACTATAATTTTGTTTTGTAGTTGATATATTTAAAGAAACATTTTTTATTGTAGCAACTCAGTTTGAAAAAGTCATCATTAATGAAGAAATGAATAATAATTAAAATAATTAACAATGTTATTGTTTTAAAAATAATGAATCAATTTTTTTTTTGGACGCCCATAAATTTGAAACTTTTTAAAAAAATAATTTTGTTACAAAAAATAATTACTTTATATTTTATGTTATGGTTGGATCATTTGTAACCATCTTTCATCATGGTAATTATACAGCTCTGCGAAAAAAATTCCTTGGTCTTAGAGATGATGCGATGAAATAGAAGGTCGTATTGAATTCAGTGTTACCTTATCGGGTTTTCAAAGTTTTTGTATGTTTCTGGTCCTTTTTTGATGAACAAAATTTGGCAAAACTATGAAGTTTACTATATAAATACAAAAGAAATACGATTTTTTTTCATTTTATTCATAGCATCCTATTGGCCAATACAAATGAAAAGACAATATCTACATACGTTTCACGAAACAGAACAAGCAATGGTTAAAACTAATGGCGCATGTGCAAGAATCATTTTTAGATGCTATTTAGCATCACGCGGGCAATACTGCTGAACTTCTTGTCGTGAACCTTTTTCTCCAATACTATTTTCTGTCTATTCTATTTTCATGACCGGAAAAGGGTGAATGTTTCTATGTTATGTTTCTATATATATATTCCGCCTCTGAAAATAAAATGGACAGAAAATAAGAGAAAGTTATTACAGAAAATTTTTAGTGCTTTTAGAAATACAAAAAAAATAAGAATACAATGCAATTTAATCAACTGAAAGCCATACATATTGTATAAAGTTACAACTTTATAAGTGACGTTCACTTTAAGCCGTGGTAGTGAAATGTAAATAGAAGTTAAACGGCTTTCTTTTATTATATTTCATTCCGAAAAATATTGCTTTTTTTTGAGGAATTAAAAAAAAAGAACGCAAATGGTCAACTGATAGGAAAGAAAATTTAAAAAAAATCAAGATATTATCCAGTATTAGTTTAATTAAATGATGTTTTTCGAATTTTCAAAGATTAACGTTAGCTACTTAACAGAACAATTCACTGAAATATACTCTCAAGCATTAGTTTTAAGAAAATTAAATTATTATATGCAATCCATTCCCAATTTAAGATTGACAGCTTTTGTCAAATTTTGATGAAGCAAATCAATGATCAGAGAAATGTTTGGCAGAACACAATTAATTTTCTTGAATAATTATATTGCATAATATATAATGTTTCGAAAATTCAGACCGAGTGTGTTTATTCACAAAAAATGACATTGAGATATTTCAGTATATCCGATTTACGCCAGGTGAGTGATTATCATCTCGTTGTATTGTCGTACACAGTAACAACAGTGCGCGGTCCCCTTTCATCAAGCACTTGTGAAATATAAAAATCATTTTCGGCATAAATTATATCAGACAGAGCGATAATTATTTTGGCTTATACAGTACAGCTGTATATTCGGTAAGAT
>JAUELD010041288.1:0-29232 GCA_031471615.1 Aglantha digitale
AAACTTCCATCTTGCTCTGATTCTAACACCCGGACCATATATTTTAGCCACAAAAGCTCTAAAATAAAAGGTCCGGGATCTTTTGCGCTTTAAGTATTTTCGGTTGCCGTAAAATAAATATTATATCTCGTAACCACGGTCGGATATGTTTTTGTACCCCAGACAATATATTTTATTACAGAGATCAACGATTGCTACAAAACTACAAGAAATACACTAGAGAGATCAACAATAAAAAAAAATGCCACGCAGTAAAATGTCGAGTTAAAAGAAGGTTGAACTTGTTAGCATGGTTTTAGAAGTTTTGTTTTTTCTGTATTTTTTAGTGTCGGCCGAGTAATTTTTTTAAATCATATACTCCATATTCTACAACAAAAGATAAAAAAGATACTTGCATGTGTAACATTGGTTTTCTATACATTAAAGCAGGATTTTTTTTATGCAGATACACCACATTTAGTGTACTGCAGTGTATTTTGTAAATGAAAAATGCATCTTATTTACTAGTCGTTATTAAGAATCTAAGAAAGATTGTGAAGATCGACAGTGTCATGCTTAAAGGTATGAATATACTCAGAAAGGTATGAATATACTCAGAAATAGAAAATGATGAATAGTTTGATTCAAGATCTATGGCAAAATCGGAGAGCATCTTTATAAAGAGGTAAGACATAAAAACAGAATTTTAACTTAAGGTATTTCAACGCTAAGACAAGATTGAAAAACAGTTGGTTTAATTATAGATGCACTATAAGCAAAGCTATAGCTAACAGAAAAGAGACTTTCGAAAACAATTGTTGCGCTGCTTTGATCGATTCTTAGACCAGTTAACTTTTAGATTCTGATGACCGAAAAAGTTTTAGAAAGCTATAAACAACTAAGTATTTTATGATAATATATATAATTTTAAAGTTTACTCTGTATCTAATATTGTAGACAAAGAGGAAAGATTTTGGAAGGGAGGTTAAATGAAGGTCATTTGTATCAAATAGTATTCTAGAATGTGGTTAATCCATCCACTGCATACTCTTTAGTGTTATGATTAGATATTAAATCTTTATTTTATATTGTAAAAACCATTCAGGTATTTATTTTATACACAATTAGTGTATTTCATTATATATGTTAAATAAAATTAAATAAATAACAGATTCTGTTTGATCATAGAATACAGCAGTTGACGACGAGAAAACATGCAACAAAAAAGTGAGTTACTGCTACATCTCGATAAAAATGTATACTTTAAAGATTACAGCAAGAATTTTGAAGGAGTAAATGCAAAATTAAATCAATACTTTAAACCTGTATTACGCAACTGCCATCACTTGCTGAGACAAAATATAGCGGATTCATTCAGTAAAAGATCACGTGCAGTTTAAAAAAGTGAAGTCGAACTTGCTAAAATTCAAGTTATCAAAATCGAAATCAACAAGATCTTTTGAGGAAAACTGTTTTAGATGTGGAGATAAATATTCGTTTTTTAAATGTCAATGTTGTGAATACAAATCTTTAAATGTTATACTAAAATGAGTGTAAATATCAAAGATGAAAATGCATATAAAAGTTTTATACCGTTAGTTGTATAAAGGGTTAATACATCAGAAGCAAAATTCACAGCATAAAAATGTTTTGTGGTTAAAAAGAAAAGTGATTTAATGCTGCATAAGAGCTGAATAGTATTGAAATCGAGAATGTTTTCATAAAATTTAAAAGTTATACACCAATTCAACGATACCTATATTTATATACGTTACACTTCGTGAGTTATTTATTACACAATCTTAAAAATCTCGGAACAAAAACAAAACATTTTTAAAAAATTAAAAAATGATTTTGACTAGCTAGAGTTTATGATTGCATTTGACGATCCTAATAAAGAATAAGGATTAGTAACTGATGCTAGTAACCATGCAATTGGTGGAGTTTTATTACAAAGAGACGACTCTGATCATTTAAAACCACCTTTTTTTTAAAAAATTTATTTTCATCAAAAACCAAATTAAATTCAAAGATATCAAGAAGGGAAATCAAACAACAAGCTTTCGATTTTAACTTATTATGTTAAATTTAAGACGGATTATGTAAACAATTGTATTTTTATGCAACGAATTGCTGGAAATTAATTGAATACACGTTAGATTATTGTATGTAAAATCCCAAACTGATCTTATTGACCCACGCCGCTTAAATCATTAAATTTGACCGCCGGTGTTGAATTCAATTCCATTGAGTTTTTCGGTTCAAGGCGGTTAGATGATTTTATTGGGACCAAAATTCAAGGAAGCGTTATCATGAAAGACAAAAAGATTGTTTTTTGTTTCAGAAAATCTGTCCATGTTACCCAATAGTGCGGCGGAAAGACCTTTATTCGGGAAATGACAAGGCTGTTAAACTCCTGCGTAGAGGATATCCTTCGCAAAGAAATTAGTGCAAATGGCTAATGTCCATCTTATTTCAGCAAAAACCGTCTCAGTCTTAAAAAAGCAAGGATCATCTGAAAATTTTAAAAAGGCGTATTGGTATGTGGCATGGAGGAGAAATAAGGCTTTTGCTAAGTGAAGCAGAAACTTTACAATTAAATTTACTGAGTCTTACTGGGATGCGAAATAACTAAAAAGTACCTCTAATATATTTAAAAGCACTTCTAATATATTCAAAAGCACTTCTTATTATTCAAAAGCATCTCTAATTTATTCAAAAGCATCTCTAATATATTTAAAAGGACCTCTAATATATTCAAAAGTACCTCTAATATATTCAAAAGCATCTCTAATATATTCAAAAGCACCTCTTATATATTTAAAAGCATCTCTTATATATTCAAAAGCATCTCTAATATACTCAAAACCCTATTGGAAAAGGAAATGTTTTCACTAAACTTGAAACATTCTAGGCATGCCACTCGACAAAAGACTAGAATCGAGACCGATCGGCGAAGAGAATTGCTGAGGAGAAAAAGTGGGAAAGCTGCGATGGCAGTAAAGCAAGATGTTATTGCTACATGCAACAAAATTCATATGTGTTCTGGTCAAACTGCAGGTAGTCAGACAGCTATTCATTTAATGTAGGAAATGTTTGAAAGACAGAAAGCTAAAGCTTCTAGTAGACGTTTGCAGTACCTTCAACAATATCAATTTTTGAGCGGTGCTACATAACATTACCATGCGATTTTCGGTCGATTCGTAAAATACAAATCGACAGGGACAACACAAGGATATACATCATAGGATGGCGTTATATGCAATTGGTCTTACACCATGTAATACTAGATGTTACCGTCGGCGTAAATATGGCAGGCGGTATAACAGTTGTTGGAGCTTTTAACTGAATGGCGGAAAAGACTCGTAGTATGATCATCATTTGGCTACAACCCACAGTCAATAAAATCATGAATCATTGTGGAACCACAATATGAACAAAAAGTAAACTTAAATTAATTTAGGAAAACTAAAAAATATTAAAAGCAGTGTAAAAATTGTGTTTTTGAGATGATTATTATGTTATTAAGCCTGGGAACTACTCTAAGAGGAAGAATTTTTTCTACGGTTAATTCCTATCAAAATCTAATAATCTACGTCTGTAACTTTTGTCCTCACTATCAAACTTAACTAAAACTTTACGGCCAAGATTCTTCTTTAACGAATTCATTTTTTCTATTAAAGTTTAAAAATCCATTATGGCAGATGCTTACACTAAAAAGGTATTTGCAGAGAAAGATTACCCTTTTATCGGAGATATTTCTTTCTCAACTACAAGCAGCATATACATTTTACACCAGCGTCGTTACATTTTACATCATCTAAAGTTGACGTATTACTTTCAAACGATATTGGCTATGGAAGCAATTCTGGGACGCACTTCGAGTTCGGTATCAATGGAACCTTCCAAGGCTTTCGACTGAATGTGTCTGTAGTAAGAATTTCAACATTTCACATTCAGTTCCGTCTATAAAGGGAGGCTATGTTAATCATAGACACGTTTTAGATATTGAGTCTTTGAATTTTTATTGTAAGAAACATTCCGGTATTTAATTTACACAGAATAATGATTCATTATATATGCTATAAACAAGGCAGATGAATAACAGATTTTGTGTGATCACTCTGTGACAAAACAACAATAAGGTTTTAAAATCATGTAGATCCCGTTATAATAGTAAACGAGAAAGACTGACTAATGGACTCGAAAATAGTTTTAAACAAGAGAAATCGTGAGAAAACTAACGATTTAAAGTGAGCTTTTAACAAAAAGTTATTTATTAATACTATAGTAAATTTGTTGATAGTTACCGATTAAAAATATTCAAAAAGACCTTTTGACTCTAAAGCAAACAATTTTGTTTATTTTGGAGATAATCATATCTAGTATATTTGAAAGTCCTTACTACTAACTTCATGCAAAAAATCAAAAAAATCGAAGTATGAGTTCTTAAGATATTTTCAGATCATGGTTTCTGAGGTGTTGTCCAGGTTAGCCTTGGATAGGAAAATCTATTTCTTGTCTATGATGGCAATGAAAAGTCACAAAAATAACTCTGTTCGTAAATGCAGCAATATTAGAAGAAACATCAGTTCTCATTGTTACAGTTTAATTTACACTAACAAAAACAAAATTAATAACAAAACAGATACATACGCAATAAAAAAAACTCAAAAGCTTTCATATTCACAAATACAACAATGAAGATAAAAAATGGATTAATTCTCTCCGTCAAAGTCAATAAAGATTATCAAGCAACAAAAGATGCATAGAAAATATACGAACTATACGACCATCAGTTCAATGTGATCATTTTCAAAAGTAACACACTGTATAAAATAAAACAACAATAATTAAGACGTATAAACTATTTAAACTATCAAAATATTTCTTTATTTCAATTATTATTTACGGGTTACCACCAATACAAGCAAGCAATCACAACAAGTTATATAATAAGTTTAGTTATTACAATAGCAGTAGGAGGTCAAATGATGATATGTGAATGCATGATTTTGTAGTTACCCCTAACATGTACAAAAGATTCCATTTCTTATTGATGTTAAGACATCGCTCCAAATACAGGGTTGTGTCTCGCTATACTTGGACCATATTCATCGTATTGTGCTTTCGTGTGACATACTTGGTAGAACTCAGGCTGTACAAACAAAAACATTACTTCGTAAATGTAACTATAAACCATGAATAACCCTCTACATCCTATATAACACCCTATTTATTACCCTACAACCTAGATATGTCCCAAAACCCTATTAAATAATTTACTTACCGTAGAAGCAAGCATACTCCCACCAAACCACACAGCATATCTTTGCATAGAATGTGTAATAACAGAACAATCGATTGGTTTGGGCTATGAAAATCAACATAAATGCTACCATATTTGGTTAAAATAATAGGTTTCCATCATCAGAGTTACATACAACTGAATGTAGCAAAACAACGTTCAAAGAATTTCATATGATTTCACTATAGAATCTACCTTTATCCTGCCACCACTAAGTTCTTCACTTAGCTTTAACCTAGAATCAACAACTCGTTTGACATCACGCTGTAATCGCCGACCGAAGTCTCTGAACATAGTAGAGCCACCAGATAATACAATGTTCTAACAAAAAGTAAAAAAATGTAACTTATACAAAACAAATATAAAACTAACTTTTTTTCTTATTTTATACTAACAACCAAATAAAAGAAAAAAAAAAAAATTTGAGCAAAGTTTGCAATCATACAAGTTTGAGTGAATATGGATTTTTGTTACTATGTCGTCATTTATTTACCTTATAGAGTCCTCTTCTTACATCTATTGGACAGTTTTGAATAGCAACATCAACAGTTTCTGATATGGAAGTTGAAAAGTCAGGGTTGGAAAACTATAGTTATAGAAAAATTAAATTCAAAGATAATGTTAACATTAATAACAGTTACAAAACAGTGACATTTGCAAAATTTAATTTCGGTCGAGTCACTATTCTAGATTTATTATGCAAAGAACTTGTAAACAAACAGGAAAAATAAATAAATAAATAGCGGTTTCTAGTAATAGATCAAATGTTTACGTTGAAAAAGGCAAGTATTGACTTCTTCTCTTAATGAAAGAATTACAAAGAGCAACACAACTTGGAGAGCGTTGGATTTTATAAACTGGTATTCAGACGTTTTTTTTATACCTCTGGATGGAAAAATATTTCGGGTCCCAGAAACCTTTCATAACCAACGTCGACGTTGAACACCTGCAACATAGTGAATGAAACGTGAAATGATTAACTGAAGTGGCTTCCAATTAAGTTAAAGAGCGTTTTAAGACAAGATTTCTGGAGGGAACGGGAAATATAAAAGTTAAAAGTTTCGTACCTTTTTAGTGATACTGTTCACACTATCATACTGTTTGATCCACTTGGATGGGTCTGCGTCATACTTGTTAAATTCTTTCACTATATCAGGGCAGGTATAGCAAAAACGTTCCTACAAAAAATAATAGCTTAAACAAAGCAGCTATTATGCCAATATTTTAAGCTATATTCAAGCTATAAAATGTAAAATAAAAAGACCACAATACTTTGAAGTATAATCATTTACAGTAACAAGTGATAAATTAAAGATAGAAACGTACTTTAATAGCTTTAGCAGTTTCCATAGATTGTTCAGGTGGTATTCCCACTTCACGTTCTTTTAACAGCTGTTGTATAAAAAAGGTGATGTCACGACCAGCAATGGGGATGTGCTTGATGCAACTGCCAATAACATAGCCTTCAGCCTAAAGAAAACAGAAAGAAAGTGAAAAAAGGTTGTTTTTTATACCAAATCATATATTTTTATCAATTTTATAATTTAGAATAAATTTTTGTTATTTAAATTTTTGAGGATTTCCTAAAACTGACAACAATGGACAATTAAGGCAACTTAATATGTGTAAATTTTACACATGCTGTGCTACATAATTAGATTAAATATATGATAAGAATATACACAACAAATTTAAAGTATAGAACAGAAATTTACTTTCACTTACAACAGGGATGACATGAGTGACACCATCACCAGAATCAATCACTGTACCAGTTAAAGTCCGTTCACCCACTTGTCTGGAGGTCCAAGATGCTGCTAATGCTAACACAGCTTGAACGGCAATATATAACCCAGGAACATTAAATGATTCAAACATTATTTCAGCTGTATACTCACGATTTTCTGGTGTGTTTAGTGGAGGTTCGGTTAGTAAAAAATAATGATCTTCTGGTTCAGCGCGTAAATATTTAAATATGCATTGTTCCCAAAACCGCTCCTAGCGAAACAAACATAATAAATGTTAAGTAAAAACATACTTTGCAATACAGACAGGTTTGTTATATATGTACAACAATCAAACCTTGTTGAGTGCCTCTTAAATTTATACTTTAATTTATAATTATTTTTTTTGTGACTTGAGTGCATTATTGAACAATATTGTTGACATTCATATCCTCTCATAAAATTTTCCCTTATCTAGTGTTTGTATTTGCTAAGGGTAGGTACTCGTTTTTTGACACAAAACATTATTAACACAAATCATAACACCTAAATATAATAATAAATAACTAAGTAAGAATTTATTGTATTTAAACAAAAAAAGTATTTAAAAAAGGATGTGGCAAATCAGTATATAAAGTCATACAATCTGGGCACAACAAAGGTGTGAATAGGGATAAAATACATTAATGGTGATAAAAAAAACATGGAAGATTTCTAACAATCATATTATATAATAATAACAACAGCATACAAATATATTCATACCATTAAATCCCAATCTTCTACAATACCGTGTCTAATAGGCCACTAAAAGATATTAGCATCATGTTTTAGCAGACACCCAACACATTATCAATTACGTTTACTCCATTAAATTTTAGTGAAAACTTGAAGAATGTAAATACCAAAGAAAAACTAATGTACATTTATAGTTGATTATGAATAATTCATGAACAATTTAAAGAGATTATTAGATTACTCCCAAAAAAACGCTTGTTAAAGAATATCAAACTTGTTGAAATTTAGGGCTATAGAGCTTGATATAAAAGTGTTTGTACAACCTAACTTATTCGTTCTCAAAATCTATTAGCATCTATCACTTACTTTTGTGGCATAATTTGGTTTATCTACTGCTTCATCGCCAATAAAAAAATCTAAAAATAACAACAAAATCAACTCAAACAACTTAATGTAATACATAGTAATTACAAGAAATTACAAATAATGTTGTTTACAAATGTTTAGTACTCTTTACAATGAGCAGAAAAGACTTCCATCAAATTCTGTGAATCATATATTTAATGTTTTTAATTTTGAAGTTACATAAAAGCGATTACCTAAATCGTCAACACCTTTAAAGGATGTTGATTTACCACCCACTTTTGCACTTTCTTTTACTGCAATTGCTACGAACAAAAAACAAAAGTATATAGTGACCTAACAACCCTAACAAAATAAAAATATAATAAAAGTATAAAATATTTTTAAGACAATATAAAAACTTTGACTGGATCTCTGCTTTTTAATCATGGCATGTATAAGTGCTATTAATCATGTGCAGAACAAAACTGCAATTACATTTATTATCATAATTTGAATCTTTCAGTGCAAGTATGAGTTAATGTTTCTCATAAAATAATTTGAAATGACATCAACTAATATAAATAAAACTAGTAAGCCAAACACTAACATCATGACAAGAGATTTATTAAGAATTGGTATTAGCCCATATTAAAAAGGATTTTTTTAAAAAACATAGAAGCAGTCATATATATAAATATTGGTTGTTTCTAGAGTAAATTCAATTACCTGTTAACATTAACTTTCAAAGACTGTCAAATAAAAATAATGACTGTCAAATAAAAATAAAGTTTACCTGAAGGAACTATATATTGTGGTTCAGTGTTCCCAGCAAAGCCCATTTTAGTGTATCTACAAAAAATGTATAAAAAAATTACCTTCAGAAGAAACTAACTTTCATGATCACAAAATTAAAATATTAAATTTTAATTTCAAATACTTAGAAGATTTGGAAATCTTGACATTAAATTAATTTCAAACAACAAGTGATCATATAGAATGACATTCATTAATGCCGCTCCGACTAAGCATTTAAAGGGATTCCAAGGTGTTACGACATGTTTGTTTCAGATTAAATAGCTTTAAAACTTAGATCAACCATTTATTTTTTTTTACTAGATTTGGGCTAAAAAATATTCACTAAATGTTAAACTATTATGTCTAAACACCTGAATATTTCATGTTCAGTTATTTAATATATATGGGATGTTAACCTGTATGTGATGTCATCAATGTAGCTTATTCCTAGATCTAGTTGAAAAAGTTTATTGAAAGTTTTCACTTCACGATTTTCTAATTTTGTAACTTTAAATAAGAACGAAAAGAGAAATTTAATAAATCTAATTTTTTAAATCTTTTTAATTTGAAACAAACAGATTGTGATCCCTTTAACTGGAATTTACCGCAATTTTGTCTGGTGAAGCAGATTCCTATAAATTGCCCTTGTCATTCGTCAAGAGTTTACATACAAGGTATTGCTTTGGTTTTATTTCAGATCCAAGTTGGCAATACTGTTACCTAATCACTAAGTTTACAGTATTCAATTCAATTTGAATGATTTTGTTTTATTTATTTATTTATATTACTCATTATTTTACTACTTATTTTTTATTTTTGACGTTTATTTTTTAGTTTAATAAAAACAAAAGTTCAACATAAAATCTAATTATTAATTTTTTTTTTTTTTCATTTTTTAAAAAATTTCAAGTAAATGATCGCAGTTTGGTTTTGAGAGTGAAAGAGTTTAAACACTTGTGTTTGTTGTTTTATTATTATTTCTACAAATAGCTTTAATTAGCTTTAGATAGGTGTCTATTTGCTAATATTGCATTTATATAAAAATGTGTTTTTCGTCTTTTTTAAATAAATATGTTGGAAGAAAAATCACACCTCCCAATAAATGAGTAACATTTGTGTTTCAAATACATCATACTTTCAACATGTTTCCAAAAGCCAGTAACTATTCTAGGGGAATTCCTTGGTCTGAGGTTCTGGTGTATTTAAAAGCTAGTATCATTTGTGATACTGCGGTGTTTGCGCTT
Organism: Aglantha digitale; assembly: GCA_031471615.1. NCBI lineage: Eukaryota > Metazoa > Cnidaria > Hydrozoa > Trachymedusae > Rhopalonematidae > Aglantha > Aglantha digitale. The sequence continues at coordinate 10,134 of JAUELD010041288.1, forward strand.
CTATTCTATATACCACAAGACAGTTTCATACCTCATACTACAAATACAACTTAGTTTAACCCCTTAGAAAATTAGTCTACCTAGTCTTAACCTAATCTGCAGAAATTATAGAACTATAAATCATTGAAATGTTGAAAGATTTCAGGGCGTTACCCTACACCCAAATGACCCCCAGCCAATTGCATTACTCACAATAATCAATACGTTCAACTTGCTCAATGAGTCTAGCTTCGTGTTTCGCTATATGGAAGCTGAAATTTTTGCCGAAAATGGCCTGTTTTTAAATGCCAATAACTCATTGACAAAAAAAACACTTAATACAAAATAAAAAACAAAATCTAAAGGAGATTTCAAAGTTTATTTATATATTTAGAATATAGAATATGATTAAATATAACTTTGTTTATACTTTGTTGAATTCAACAATTTTTTTTGCTGTTTCACGGAAAATAACCTTATTTTCTAAATGTTTTAGCACCCTGGATTTTCAGCCAAATTGTCTGATATTTTTAGAAATTGATGTGATTGGTCTATATTTTAGTGTGCCAAATGATACATTGCCCAATTTTGAAGAATTTTTTTTTGTATTGAATCTTGAATCTTATGTTGTTTTTGCAATTTAAAGCCATCATCAAAAAATGGAAAATATAGTGAAAAATCTATCAGAATCAGTTATTTATTATAAACTACAAGATCTTTTTGTTCACAAATTCTTTAATTTTACTTTTTTTTACTATTTTGTTCTAGTAAGCCATTTCATTTCATTTTGTGTGAAAACAGCATGTGGTCAATTTTATTTCGAGATGGTGAACAGAAATGTTAGTAACTTTTTCAATATGTAAACTTATTGATCCTAGGGACTTGAAAAAATACATGGGAAGTTTTTTTAGTAGATATATATATTAAATATAAAATATATTAAATATAATAAATATATTTAATAATTGTATTATAGAAATGTTTCTTTCTCTGTGAACATGCCAAACTTTGATCATTTTTCACCTAACTTTTATGGCTTCCTGTGTATAAATAAATGTTTACTGTATATACCAAGTATATCTTTTATTAATACAGAAATAAAATGTATGTTTATTTCCCATTCTATCAAGATATATCAATAATAAAAACACTGTCTTAAATTGCAATCAGTCATCATATAAGTTTGTTTATATACTAAAGTTTGTCTATTCTAAAATGAAACAGTGAAGTAGCGCACCAGTTTGAGCTTAAAGAAATATAACACATGTTAACAATATTGAGATCCATTTAGATTAAAAACATGTTTCAAATTTACATATATAAAAAAAATTAACAATAAAAAGATACATTTTTTAAAAGCAACTTTTTTTTGTTTGTTTTACTCTAAAATTGAAAAATACAACAACACAACACACAACAATAAAAAAGGAGCTGGTGTAAATTTTCCAGGATTTGTTAAGTATAGGTTATAGATTCCAATGAAGATATATATATTTATAATATCATTGTCAAAAAATTGATTTTTGGATATTTTATTTTGATTTTATAAACCTGGAAAATTCAAGTTTTTACAAAACTAGCAAAGTTTCTTTAACAGAATCAAAAAATCTATTAAAGTTTTTAAATTGTTGTTGAAAATGTAATGATACATAAACGAAAATGCTGATTTTGCGTAAAGATGATTCGTAACAGCTGTGGGTACCCTCTTAGAATCTCAAACATAGAAACCATCAGATCAGCATCTATCTTATCTTATCTCATTAAAGATGCTGTAGTGAGTTATATTATAGAAGGAATATATATTATTTATATTCATATATTTACATGTATCTTGTGGGGGTAAATCTTGCAGCTAAGCAAAATAAAGACATAAAAGTATCTCAATATATTTGCGTGAAAATATCTCCGGAAAGTGTTGGTATTTTATAAGAAGTAGACAAACTCTATCTTTCTCAATGACTAAAAAAACTAAAAGAAAAGTCATTTAAAGCTAAGCATTCAAATAGACTTAATGCATCTGAAAGAAAGGTATTGATTTTTAAATAGGAACTTGTGGCACCTATAATATATTTGTTAGTTTAGACTTATAATAGACGGACTTCAAAATAGATTTTTTGTTGTGATCAGGTGATAAAAACAGCCCGTAAAAACAGGCAGAAAAGAAGCGATTTCAAGCAATTTACATAAGGAAGCGTTATAAAATATCTAAAGTTGTAGAAAATATTTCGTCTTGAAATTTTGAGAGGTTTATTTTTATATTAAAATGCAAAACATATATAAGATTCAGATTTTTTAAAAATATATTTCTATAGGCTGTCACATATACCTAGTACCTTTCTGCCTATCAAATCATCATAATGAGGTCCTTGTAATTGGGAAATTTGAACATGTGATGTAAACATAGAAATCCGTTTATTAATAGTCTATAGCCAAACATTCAGGATCCTACGAATACACAGTTCCACCGCATTTTATATTATTTAAAGTTTTAGTTTTGTTGTCCTATTGTTTATGTAATTTATCAAACATATACTCCACATATCTTTGGCTTGGCAAAAGTGGGATATTTATTTGTGTATGTAGCTAAAACGGATTATAAAGTTCATACAATTGTTTTAAGTATACCAAGGTTTTAGTGGAGTGAAATATGAAAATATGTTCAATTTTTCTTTGAACATCGAATATGATTTTATTTTTACCCATAAAATTGTTATTACGCAGTTAGACACATGTACGCCCAATAAGTTTCTATTATTCATTTTAACTTACCCGGTACCATTATCAATGACACAAGCTGGCTGTCGCATTGCCATGGTTTATGTATGTTTTTATTGTTCTGATATTAATTATTTCGTTCAATATCCCATTTAATCTTTTCGTATAAGGTTGTAAGAATTCATCCAACTTGCTCTTGTCGTTCTAGAGGTACCGACTCTAATAAACTAGAAACTCGTCTTACAAATATTCGATTCAAAATGGTGGATATTGGGCGAAAACAGCAAATTATCTTCGATTTGATTGGTTAAAACCTCATTCCTAGTTCCCAAATCGGTGACTACATAACTAATACTTTGTTTACTAAAACAAATGATGGTACAATAAATCAACACGCTGTTGGTTTAATATATTTTTATTCGATTGTTTTAGCTTAACGATTTATAGGAAGAATTTGCCTTAGTGATGATTATGGATTTATCCAAGTGGTGTAAATTTGGATAAAAAGGTTTTTCAAGTTTGTCGGTTTCCTAGTGGCAATTACTAATAAAACTATTACTAATACTATTAAGTTTAATCGGACACACGTTATCTTGGGGATTACACGTGCTTTTCTTTTATAAGATCCATATTAGATAGCTTGGACATTATGCTACTTGATTGACACACCAAAATACCAAATAAATGATGGCAATGTGGGACTATCTTATCTTATCTTATTCAGATAAGTATAAAGTAAAATTATTGTTTTAGCAATGAACTCTATATACAATATAAACGACGTAAATTTAAAAAATCATGGAGCTATGAATGCATGATATATACTTTCATGATTAAATACTATAAAGTGTTATATAATATAAAGGTTAGTGCAGAGTGATCTGCTATAATAATAGGCCTTTTCTAAGGAAGGGAAACATTTAAACATGTATAGCGTTAACGCTAACATACCTAGGGCAAGCCTATGAAATTGATTAGCAAAATAATTATTTCAGTTATCTTGTTAACAGAAATATCTACAGCTAAAAATCGGCAGAGAAAAAAAGCTTAAATATACTGATTTAGTTGCTGTCACATAAAGAAATAAACTCATAATTTTTAACGATGACAAAAAACAGACATACATGATACACGCATATTGACAGCAAAGTTTAGAAACACTTACGAATACCAGCCGAGATCTATGTATAGTAGCAGTAATGATAATAACTAAATATGATTGTAGAAAAGTTGTATCTGTAATTGAGGAAAGCTGTTGGCCTAACTTTTTCTGTAGAGTGCAAAGAAGTTTCGCGTATGTTTTAAGTTCCGTTTTAGGGTATAGGTAGGAGGTTCAAATTTATTGGAACAGTGTTCCAGAATAGAACGTGAGATAACAAAATTTGAGCTGAACATGGCTGATCGATTTATTGGAACACTTAAGTCCTACTCAAAGGTGCCTAGTTAAGTATATTATCAAAAGTTTAAAAGTATTCAGAGAAAGCTTTTGGAAGAAGGTTGTTAAGGCTATCGAAGACAAAAAGGAATGTTGTTCATTGTGATAAAATAAAGAGTATTGCAATTGGCATAATTTGATTTAGAATTTGAAACTCAAATAAGTTTATATTCAGGTCTAGTTAAGACGTCTTTTAAATGTCACATGTCAAACTCGATTTTGCATGTAATTAATAGATGCATTGTAGACGTCTAAATGAGTAAAGGAGTAACTTACATGAAATTGATGTGAGCAAGCATTACCATGTCTCTCGTCTATAGGAACAAATCTTTCTTTTGACTACAACGAGTCTTAAAACTTAGTATATATTTTAACATGTTTTAAAATTCCTTACTAATTTATAAATGTATACCCCCCCAAAAAAAAAAACCATTCCTGGCCTGTATTTTTTTCAACGAAATCTCGGAAGCTAAGTTTCAACTAAGTTCAACTCCCCTCTTGTTTATCTTTAGATAACTATATACTAATTTAGTATTGAATCGCCAAATGTTTGGTAGATTAAGCATAAAGCATCATTTTTATCAAATGCAGAACTTCCTAATTGACATTTTCGTTGTCTTTAAAATTCATAAGTTATAAAACAAGAACAAATTTAAAGCAAAATTAGTTTTCTTTGAAATACTGAAGTTTTATTTGTAAAACTTCCTCTTCACAATTCATATTCTGTTTGTAGTGCAAACTATGACATCCTGGTTATACATATGGTATTATCTAACAAGTGTTGTACACAGTCGTTAAACTGCTTTCACCGTACTTCGAAGCATATAGTATAAGCACCTGTGACAAAGTTAAATTAAACGTGTTCTTATACATACACAGAGTTGTTTGGACAGAAGTGTCGATTGTCGTATACCCGCATTCGTTAAATGCAGTTTCCACCTTAGTTTCGGAATAATTTGTATATTCACTTTGTACCATCACTAAAGAAATACCAGATTCCCTTTTCAAGCATATAACTTGCACAGTTTCATTTGATAAATCACAATCGTTGTAAGCTGTTCGAACCTCATCTTCTATGTAAAAATTGTATGTTGATAATACTTCGTTGAGACTATCGCCGCTAGATTTATGTGCGCATATTTGAAAGATTATATCAGTAGTGACCGTAAGTGCTGCACAAGCGTTTACAAAATATTCCGTCTGAACAGTGGTAAGGTTGATGTTAGTAGCAATATCACTTGTCGTTAATCCCGTAGCAACGTTAGTACAAACTAAGACTTGTTTGTCAGCATTGTTTAATATGCAATCAGTCTGGTGTCCAGTTTCATTCAAGTTGGAAATAACAAGCTCTATAAAATATTGAATAGAACAAATAAGTTGTCCAATAAGATATTAACAGTACCACCAACGATATTTTTTGTTCTACAATAATTAGTGGTTGAAATCCAAACATATTTGGCTAAACTTAAAATGCTTTGACTAACTTAGATCTTTTTGTTTCACCCCAATCGGTGAGTTAAGATATCTAATGAAATGACTAACCACATGATTAGTTCGAACCACACGTCTAGTTCTCAGTTTCCAGCAGCAAGTTTTGTTTTACCAATACCTATCTGCTAACTAGATTTTTTTACGTTAAATACGTTACGCTTTTATTAAACCAGATTGTAATTTTGACTACTTGTTCGAAATTATTTTCGACTTTATTTAAAATTTTAGTATTTCGCAGAATGTGTTTGATTAGTGGATCGTTGAGAATTCGATTGTTGCTAAATATGTATTGTTTATGGTTTAAATAGTCGTGGGAGCTGATTAATATACAAATATTGGTAGCTTTGTAAAAATACCAGTAAAACAAAAAGTAGCAAACACGTTGCGTGCTGTTCTTCCAAAGCAAACTATAATTCGTATAAAGTTTAAAAGAATATAACAAGAAACAAGTACGCCATTAAACGTAGCTAATTAATGTAATAACAAACCTTCAATTTCTGACGATGTAAAATACGTGATATCAGTGCATCCAACATCTTCCTTTAACGATTTCGCGTTTGTTATGATCGATGTCATAGTGTCGGCACCTATTTTGCATTGTGAGGTAGCATAATTAACCACAGTTAACTTTGTGACGTAACAGCTTAAAATATAAGCGATGGCTTGGAAACTCGTGGTAAGGTTTTCAACTAAAGTTTCTGTGGTGTCTTTATCAGCCGTTTTTAACTGGCTCTGGTAGCTTTTAATGTTAGCTACAGCAGCTTCCATAGCATCTGACTTTGTATCTTCGTATGTACCTTCTGCTAGAACTGCCACTTCATTGATGTATTCTTCGAAATCAGTCGAAATTAGTTGTGCTTTTAATAAGTTGTATTCCTGTATAAATAAGAAGAAAAATTTTGTACTACGTGAATCCATCTTATGTGATCCAAAACTAGAAATAGAACGTATATAGGACAATTTACTGACTTAAACGAATTTTGGACTATAGCAAGCTGTAAATACTCTTACACTTGTAACATTCACTTTAAGGGTGGCGATTTCCAATTCCATTTCCTTCAACTTTTCCAATTCCGGAGAAAGCTTTTCTATTGCTTCTTGTGCCTGCTTTTTCATATCGTTACATCGTTTAAATGATTCCACTATCACATATATTTCCCAAGCTTTATAAAACATCAAACAGTTTTATTTAAAAACAAACAGAATCGATATGACTAAATATGATTCAATCTAGAGTTTGATTCCAATATAGTAAAAATTCTTTACTAATTCACTATTAAAGAAAAATCATCAGTGTTTACAAGTTTTGTTCTGGTCATTTCGAATCTCCAGTTTCTTCATCTATATACATTCGAACAGGATAAACTAAGTTTTTATCAAATTTGAAAAATAGAGGAAAGCGAAAACATATTACCGACAAAAGCTGCGGTGACAACACCACTTCCAACAGTTTTAATTGTCTTTACTACTTTCTGGTGTGCATTCGCAAACTGAACCATTTTCTGAACAGCGTTCCGATTTAATGTAGCCGTTTTGAATGCGTCGTATCGAGTACTTACTGAATTCACTAGTTGACTAAACTTTGATGAATGTGCACCCACAACACTCGCCGCCTAAAGTTTAATCACATCACATTTTGTATTCCTACTCGGGCAAAAATACGTATGTGTGTTTTTTTTTTGTGCGTATACCTCTCTCTCTCTATAATAAAAATAAATTTACAAAGGAAAGCTAACTTACAGCACTTTGCTTGACCATTAAAGCAATTTTCTTAATAGCAGCGAAAAGACCCCAAGATATAAAGCCTCTGACACGATTGATACTGCTCTCAACATCATCAAATGCACTGTTGTACTTAATCACTATGTCATCGAATGCATCAATTGCGGTGTACAGCTGAGAGATAGATGACTAAAGACACACAAGTTAGTGACATACACAATAGACTAAAGTAGCTCCAAACATTTTTACACCGAAAACTCTAGGCAGTGTTTATAAATGAAATGATCTAATTTTGATATTTGCATCTTAAACCAAACTTTTTCAATCATTCAACATTCCAGTGTCGTAAACTATCGTCCCTAGGTTTATTCCGAAAAGTTTTTTCCCTAGTCTTGAATTCCGTGACTATCTTGTTGTGTAAAAGGCCTAAGTCTAGGACTGATCGTTCTTAGAAAGAAAATGGTCTTACATCAGTTTCATTGATTTTACTTTGAATGTCTTTATCTAACGCTACAACAGTCCTGTCATATTGGAGGTTTAATGCTTCCATCATTATCCAAAGGTTATCATTTTTGTTTGCCAGGTTAAGTACATATGTATTTAAGTTCGATACTAAAAATCATTCAATCAGTTAAAACATTACTTTTTAGCAGTTTATGGCAAATCAATTTTCAAATTGACAAGATTTAACATCATAGACTCCAATAGTTTATAAGCAATGCAAATGCGACCTTTAACACTATTAAAGCTCTTTAATTCTATTAGCACATCCATCTTCAAATAGTTTTTTTACCTAGACATAACAAATTTATTACAACAGTAATTGCTATGAAACATTCGTCAAACCTTCAGTGTACGCGTCATCTACTTGATTGACTAACTCTTTGAATTCGCTTCTCATCGAATCAAACTCGTCACGTTTTCTGCACGTGGAAGGGGATGGAGTACAACATTGGTCGAAGTGATTGAAGATGTCAACTGCTAATGATGAAAACATGGCACCTGCGACAATTGCTGATGCAATCCATCCTGTGTTTAAAATTTAACTTTAAAAATTGTTTTTAATCCATAAGAGACTTTATTTTTAACCTTATAATCATGGACGTCAGTCAATTATAAAGAAAGAAAGGTTATTTACTGCTATTTATTCAAGTATCAAGTATAGATATCACAATATGTAATAGACTATATAAACTGTCAACATATGGCGCTTACTCTTTTTACTTTCTCCGTGGTAATACACATCTTTAGCAGCAGCATTGTTAGATGCTTTGATCAAATTGTAGTAGTTTCCACCATAAGCAAGTGATTTACTTGTTGTCTCTATTACTAACAAACAACAGATAATGCATATTAAGAGCTTGCGTCTGTTAAACATTTTTGTATCTGTGTTTACACATATGCAGTTTAATTTAAAAATAATTTCTATAGTTTAAATCGTATGACTTTATATTGCTAAAGTGTTCCTCTGCAACAGTAAAGTTAAATGACATTTATCTTAAAATTAAAGCTAATTAATAGATGATTGTAATAAACTTTCTTTAGATAACAACATAAGTTTTCTTTACAATTGGTGTTATGTTTGTTTGTGATTTTTGTCGAAACGTCATTAAATATTATCTTAAATGATATGTCATAATAACGCCGATAGACTGTATTTCACTGAAAGAAAAATGAAAATATCAACGAACAAACGGATGCATTTAGATCTCTTTTACATCAACCAACTGTTAGCGACCTTATGTTACACCAGTATTTCAAAATTGAAAAATAAATCAACATTCTAATATTAGTCTAATATTTTTATAGTTATTTTAAAAAAATATTTCATAAGTTTTTAAATAGAAAAACAAACAAAACAAAGGATTAATCGTCAGAGCCTAAAACACAAACTGCTATATATAATTTGAGACAACAACCTTGTGGTGAAATGAAAAACTTAAATGAAACTAAGCAATACTCAAAAATGAGATAATTCCGATTACAAAGACAGACTGTTTCAGGAGCTAATAATTCCAATCAATTTGATGACCATTAGTCTAGTTTTCAACCTGTTGATAAATTTAAATCTTATAACTCAATCAAAGACGCGTTAACTTTTTGAAATATCGACCTTATTGAATGTTTTTAAAAGGTGTAACATGTTACACATTAATGCTAAGTTGTTACTTTACGAAGGAAATTATAAATATAGACATCCACTAAATAAACTTTGAGAATGTTTACGCAAGAAAGTGTTATTTAGAAGGAAGTCACTTTTCTCTTTCTCAGGTGTAATTAGTGATAATGAAAGAATAGGCCGCTCACATAAATACAGTTTCAGCTTCATAATAAATACCATCGTATGCGTAAATGTCTCTAATGAACCTCACTCATTATAGTGTAAAAAAAAACAGTAATTAAATCTAAATACCCATTGTGACTAGCTTAGCACTTACAATGCACTGTGGTATAGTTTTACTCATAATTGTATTTGTCACCAACAGCAAAAGAAGAGGCCATATGTTTGTGAGCTCTTTTGGACGTCAATCTAATCCAGCAGTAATTGCCACACAATAGGGACCAATAGAACCGTTTAGAAGCAGTTATTAATCCATTCTAAAGCTCTTTTGGACTTCAAATTGGTCCAGTTTCTACCAGCAATAGTATCAGAACAGGGACCAATTGGGAATAACTTTATTCAAAAGAATTTCACAAAAACAAGCAAAAAAAATTTTTTTTTAGTTCTCACAGATGAAATGAGCTACTTTTATTTAGATATACCAGGAACGGAGGGGTTGAGGATATGCATATAGATAGAAACTTATAATTAGGTCCACCATATTAATAATAAGACTAGAATGTAAATGAAAGTTTTGATATTAGGTTTTAACATACTATAATTTTAATAGATATTTTTGGTTTTTTGTCACAACAATATTTTTTATATAGATAGTAAGATAAACTTCACTAAAAAACTCTGATATGATAATTTACGAAAATCATTCGTCGTAACACTCACAATTTCTTGCAACTGAAGTCTAAAAATGTATAAACCACTAATCACATGGCAAACTATTTTACAACTATAAAATATAATTCATAACTTGCATCATAGTGAGTTAAATCATGTTACATCATATCATATAGTTAAGATGGAATTCATTTTAGGGAATTAAATTCCTTATTATGGAACAATCAAACCAAGCAGAGTTTTTAAGTTTTTTGTGTTTTAAATATATATTATGTTGTGTATCATTAGGTATTTGTAACAATATTTTTTATCAGCGAAAGCAATGTATCTTTTATATGTACAACCAACGTATTTTGTGTTTACTTCAAGCTAGAACCAGTTCCACTATTCCAGAATAAAATTAGTAGACAAGCATGTAATTCTGTATATGAGTCATTGAAGATAACTTTTTTTATGAAATATGTTTCCGTATAAAATATAATAGTAAAATCAAATATAAACAATGATATGTTATATTAACTAGAGTTTCACAAGGTTTTTACAAAAAGCCATCTCGAGTAAATAAATTTACATATCTTTATAATGACACATAACAATTAGTTATGTTATATCAAAGTGCGAATATAATAAACATTTGGGAAAACGTTGTTGAACGTTACAGTTATACCTTTAATATAATTTCAACATTCTTCATTGTTTACCTTTACAATATCTTGGCTGTGCATGTTACATACACTTTGCATGACTTGGTCGCACCAGTTAGCTATTTTAGTGATTACATCACTAGCACCATTACTTTGTCAGTGAACACACTACACCAATAGAGCGGGACCGTTTCAAGGTAACCACACAAATACCTTCCCGCTAGAATTACCAGACAACAAAAAGTTTTGGGTGGGATGAAAAACGTTAGTTGATGAGATTGTGGTAAAATCTTGATGTGAGATGGCGAAAGAACATAATTCTTTAGCATTGCCGCAGCCATACATATCAAGCTAGAATAAATTAAATGAAAAGGCGTACTCACTGTTTAAAATGATAAAACAAGATACAATTAATTACTCGATATTATAGGTTATCAACACTATAGTTTTTTTTAAGCCACTGCAAAGTTACCTGTCTTATCTTTTGCATACTGCCACATACGAAACAGTTATCGGATTGAGGGTTCCACGTTGCACGAAAAGGCGTTAACCATCTAGTCACGTAATTATCATGCCTGTCGCAAAAAAGAAGAATGGTGAAACATTCAGCAACAATATATCAGTAAGTAGGTCAAAATACTATAAAATAGCTAATAAACGAAATAAAATTCCGTCATACTTAATCAAATTTCTTGGGTTGGGAGAAAATTTGCCAGTGGTATCAACATCAAAAACTCTGCAGTAAAAATAAAACAAAAACTTAGGTAAATATATTTAGTAATGTTTCTACAATCTTTGGTAGATGCTGTTTCAATAGTTCTAACCTGAGGTAATCATCTAGACAAGTCATTAGCAATTTATTTCCAGTTTGTGGTGAGAAAAAAGCTGAAGAGGCACTTCGTGATGCACGGAACATTGATACGTAGTTTCTTCGGTCTTTTAACAACATTCGTAAATCCCACGTGGCAAGAGTGCTAGTAAATATTACCCAAATAAATTATTTTGATGTATTGTTCATAATTTAATTACACCTTTTAAATAACTTTTACCTGGAAAAAGTGTTCTTTTGGACTAATTTGGCAGCAGCACTATGCATTTCAATAGAAACTCGATGCATAAATCGATTGTGAAAAATTGAACATTGTCCATATTTCTCCCAATTTCTCCCCTTAAGGTCTTATTCGCATTTAAAATTAGCAATAGTGTAAAAAAGGAAATTATTTTCGGAAAAAAATAAATATTCTGACCCAAGATAATTACTAGACCTTAAGAACTGGAACTTGATATATTTAAAAAGCGATCACGTTAGGTCCAAATTTATTCTTTTCCATCGCAGCACGCACTTAAACATAGATGAGGCGAACTTACCCATCTACACAAGTTGCTACAAACAGATTCTGCTGAATGGGATGGAAATCAATGCAACGAAGATTTCTTGAATATAGTTCGTACTTATTTTCTAATAGTCTAAAGTAAAAAACTTCTTCGTTTTACAAGCGACTCTAGAAAATATTGAAAATCTGGTGAGAAGCACTTTTCAAACAGATCATTCTCTGTATAAACTGTGAAATTATACAAGCTCAGATAGTCATAGCTAAACAAGTAACAGATAAGATAAGAAGCACTGTTCAGTCAATAAGAAGCGAAGATAAGAAAAGTAACTGATAAACAATACATTGTACCCTGAGCGTATATCCACCTGTAAAACGTCCCCATCGCTTGTGCCAGTGTAGAAGATGTTATGATCGTTAAACGGAGAAGAGAAATAGTTAAATCTAGCATTGTCTTCATGGTTTACGCCATAAATCTAAAAGCAAACGATTATCTAACATTTAAAAAGACTTGTTCTATAAAAAATCATTCAAGATTTTAATTAGCTAAACGTTAAAACAGGAAGAAAGAATTGCGTTCGTAACATTTAATGAAAATCTACAAAAACACCCAATCGTCGTTTATATTGTAGTTAAAATTAATTATTATTACTACTACTATCATTATTATTTAATAGAAAATTTATATAGTTAATTCAAAACAATGCCTTAAGTGCTTGTAGCTATGGAAACTTCAAACTGTAATCCTACACCATCCACTACCATACAACAAAAAGACACAGTATACGTTGCGCATAATGTTCCACAATACTATGTAACAAACTCACTATCCGACTGATGGATGAAATTGAGAATAAGATACTTAACACGACATACTTGTTGGAATTTCTGCTTATTAAGATCACAACATCTCAAAGTACCATCGTAGCTGCATGAATATAGTTTTGATGAATTATCCATTGAAAACTTCAAGCAGGTAATAGGTGATGAATGAGGCTCGTATTTAACCATCCCATAATTATCATCCTCTGATCCCTATAAAGGTACCAAACAACTAAAAATTTAAAATGAAAATTCATCAAACAATAAAACAATTTTTAGACCAAATTTTATGAATAAATTATATTAGCTATTATCAAACAATTTTATGATCAAATAATCCTCTGATCAAACAATCTTGTGATCAAACAATCCTCTGATCAAACAATCTTATGATCAAACAATCCTCTGATCAAACAATCTTGTGATCAAACAATCCTCTGATCAAACAATCTTATGATCAAACAATCCTCTGATCAAACAATCTTGTGATCAAATAATCCTCTGATCAAACAATCTTGTGATCAAACAATCCTCTGATCAAACAATCTTGTGATCATATAATCCTCTGATCAAACAATCTTTTGATCAAACAATCCTCTGATCAAACAATCTTGTGATCAAATTAAACTACCATCAAGAAATCTTTTTATCGCTTGAATCAATCTTACAACAAAAACAATGCTACGATATGATAAACCTATGATCAATGTAAAAGAGAGTTGAACTGACATTACCACTTCCCAAAGTCCTAGAGCTCCTCGCTTGTCACCTACAAAGCCAATAAGTTTCTCTTCGCTTGGATGAACAGCAATGGAACAGATACGGGAAGGTACCACTTTAGCAACATTTTGTACTTGGAGTGATTTCATAGAATTTTTAAATCTAAATAATGTAAAAGAAAAAATTTGAAGGGTAAAACTTATTAAGAGCCTTACGAAAAAATTTCTAAAGAAATATTTATTAAGATTGTTTGATCAGAGTGCAATACTTAAAAAGTTTTTTTACCATAATATAGGAATTCACACATGTAAAATAATAATTTAGTTACTTTTTCAAATCATCACATGTAGGTTGTATATCAGGACATTTAGGAACCTAAAAAATGCAGGAGATGTTTCATAAAAAATTTCAAAATGTGACCTAGAAATACTGTTTCATAAATACTGTTTCATAATGTCACCTAGCAATACAATAGGGTTAAACAAAAGATCTATATAAGTTTTAAATTACTTTTTCGCTAATCTTGAGAATATTTTGCAGAGTTGATAGATCTACTGGATCATCTGCACCTTTCATATCAATTTCTTCTGGCTTTCGTTCCTGTAAAAAAAAAGATGATTGAAAATGTTTCTTCGAATAAGTTCAGGTTAAATATTACACACAAAAGTACTACTTTAATTCACCCAATAATTGTGCGAGTTGCTTTGGAAATCTGGTACTGCAGAAATTTCGAAACTGCTTGGTTCTTCTGCTTTAATTTTTTGAATACGTAATGAGACACGACGTGGGGTATCAGGATTTACAAAATAATGGGTCGGTTTTCTAAAATAATGCAACAGGGGCTAAAGCACTACCTTTCAAAAAATAAATTATTTTTGGCATCATTATAGCTATTTTACTATTCCTTGTTTTACTGAAAAAGCATTTATTCTTTGCTTAAAGCTCTTTTAATCTCTTAAATTATTAATCTTTTATCAAAATAATTTAAATATAACGTAACTAGTCTAAAACTAATACTTGATTAATAAATTAAAGGTAATGTTAAATGGTGAATTAATAGAGAAAGAAATTTATTGGTTAAAGACACCTCCTGAGCTCCTGTCTTTCAACACATTGTGTGTTTACCTTAGAAATTTGCAGTGGTTCTGCAGGGTTTCATGACATCTTAAAGACATCTGTGTTACACAAATTCCTGCCGAACAGTCTTTATCCTCCAGTTGATAAAAGAGAAAACACAGCAAAGTATGTACAAAAGCACTTTTTTGAGTAAAAAATTATGTTGATTTAATCTAAATATTGGTGGGGGGGATATATATATAATAATTTGAATTGATGGTAGAAAACTAAAAAAAAAAACTGTTTTAAAAAAATTAAGATCAATTTTTCCATAATAAATCATGTAATCAAAAGGTACTCTGAGAACTATGATTAGGTATATACCTAATACATTGAAAATCAGTGAATGTTTTTTCACACATTCAAAACATCATTTCTTAAACCTCCCTTGCCAAATAACTTTGAATTGCAAACATTCTTTATCATAAATTTACAGCAACTACAATTTAGACAAAAGGTGTATCAATGAGCTCAAATTTTCCTTTTTTAGTTCTTAGCGTTTGAACACAACGTGAAAGATTATAAATATATCCTCAAAAACACTAACCTTTTTGTTTTTAAACATGGAATTTTTCTTACGGGCAAAAATGCTTGCTTTACCTATAATACAAAATCAAAGTCATATAGTGACAAAAGTCATATAGTGACCAACATTGTACAAATCATTTACATGTCCATGTGTATATACTAACTTCGTTAAAATTCAAGTCTTGAAACATCTGTAAATTATCTTCCATATTTTTCTTCCTCAACAATTCATATTCTGATAATGTATGACTTGTTATGTCGTATTCTTCATCATCATTATAAACAAGAGACTCATCCTCATCTTTGATTGGAATACTAGTTGCAAGGTCTATTTTTTGTTTCTTATCAAAATTTAATATTGGTTCTTTTTCAGATACACCCTGGAATTTATGTAAATGTGCACAATATCACTTTTCCACGAGATAAAAGCATAAAAGCATGTCATGTTTTTTACATACAAATACATGGAGTCACATATTCACAAAGTCACATATTCATGGAGTCACATATTCATGGAGTCGCATATTTGTAATGCCACATATTCATGAAGTCACATATTACACAAAGTCACATATTCATGGAGTCACATATTCACAAAGTCACATATTCATGGAGCCACATACTCATGGAGTCACATATTCACAAAGTCACATATTCACAAAGTCACATATTCACAAAGTCACATATTCACAAAGTCACATATTCATGGAGTCACATATTCACAAAGTCACATATTCATGGAGTCACATATTCATGAAGTCACATATTCACAAAGTCACATATTCATCAAGTCACATATTCATGAAGTCACATATTCATGGAGTCACATATTCACAAAGTCACATATTCATCGAGTCACATATTCATGAACAATAAAAAAAGCACATTACTTACTTTTTCATCTTTAATGATAGTTGATAGCTTTCTCTTCTGTTTAACATTTCCATTACAACTTTTAGGTATTAAAACACCAATACTTTCATGTAACTATGGTGAAATCAGAATTATCTTCACTTAAGAACTTGATTTGTTTTTAAATAATCATATGCTTTTATTTCAAATCTGAAACTATATTTATATTATTTTTAAATAAATATGAGTAATCGAAAATAATTTGTATTTTAGTATTGTTTGATTGGTTTGTTTCCATACAATTTGTACTGAGAAAAAATTCTTCTTGAATTTAGATATTAGATATGTTAAACAACTGGAGAGAGAAAATTATTTTTTTTATAGATAATTTTATAACAAAAAATAGATTCATGCTTTTATTTTTTTATGAGAGGAAAAAATGAAGGAATTATAAGAGAAAATTCATTTTCTATCAAAGCATCTATTTCTTTAAAACTTTTTATACTAGTATTGTTAGAAAACATTCCAAATCAAAGCGTTGTTACAAATATTTTTATTCTTTTATATAATTTGAGTTATCCTAAGTATTATACATCAAGTATTCTCCTCATATAAAAACTTTACTTCAATCAAATTGAACCAATCAAAGGGGAGATTTGGTTCAAAATATTAAGCACGGTGAGCGAAATTCACAAACTCTTTAATTTACTTTTTGAAAAATTGTTTTTTCGTTCTGAAGATTAGAAAATTTTAATAATTCTTATCACATACACATTTTTGTATTCAATTTGGCTTTGTTTTAAAAAAATGTTTTATAAAATATCATTTGAAAATATGTATGACGTCTTTTACATGATAAAGAAATGAATATATATAGATATCCAAGAATACTCAATAATCTTGTTTTATCCAAAAAAATATATGGAAATTTTTTTTTTCCTAAATTATATGTAAAAAATAACTAATTAAGATTTTTTAGGTGTTTAACAAATCCTTAATATGTAACAAATATATTGTTATGTCATTTTCCTTTATGTTATTATCTGTATAGCTCTTGAATGTTTGAGAACAATGAGAAAGTAAGTAAAGTAACAAGAGACAAACATAGTTAAAACTGACCCTTGTTTGACGAACAGATTTTCTTCTTAGAAGCATGATTTGTTGTTATGTATCAATTTTCTGACTAACACTATCTAGAGAAAATTATTCTACAATTATAAATCTGTATATGCTTAAACATCACATAAGATACTGTGTGGGTAAGAAAATTGAGTTTTATTAAACTTAGTGCTTACTTTGTTGAGATTTCTGATAGTAACGAAAACTCAAAACACAAATGCAACGGAAAATGTTAACTAAATGTCTTCATAATAAATACTTTCGTGATTTCACAATCTCAGCTTTTGAATAATTATTATCATTACTACTTTATTTTATTTCGGTAATTAAAATCGTGATATAAAAATAAAAAATGTTTAACACCTTAAAAAAGGCATAGCAAAATCAGCTAGCCTATTTACACCGAAAAAAAAAAAAGTTAAATACTATTAAATTTAAAAATAGTAATTGTAAAAATTCTATAAAAATGTAAAAAATGTTATATTATATATATACAAATAATTTTAAATAATTTACAAAGTAAAAAAAAAAGAAAAAAAAAGAATACAGTATAATCAAATAATAAAAATCATATTGATAGAAATATAAAAATTGGGAGAATACAATCTTTTTATCCTATATTGCTAAACCCCACTCCTGGCACATAAGATTTGCATAGTCTACACAGACAATCCGGTATCCACTGCTTAATCTTAGATTCAAACATATTGAGAGATTTAACATTTCGAATATCTAAAGGTATAGAGTTCCAAATAACAGGACCCAAATACCTAAGAGAATTTTTACCTTTTAGTTCAGTATTCACAGAAGGAATCATTAAGTCATTATTATCTTTATATTTACTGGTATTTAAGGGAAATAGATCCTTAATATCACTGACAGACAAACCATTGAGGCATTTAAATATTTCGATAGCTAACTTTTGAATAGATTGAATATGTATTTTAAATGAATTATCTTTTTCCAAAAGGCTTTCAAATGAAGAGTTGTAGTCACCATAAACTAATCTAAGAGCTCTTTCATGCAATTTATTGATTTTGTACCGAATAGGCTCCTATCGGAAATCGATTTAGCTTTTAACTTAATCCCAGGTAACACTTTCTTTCAATGATGACTTCCTAAAAATATTTTCAAACCAACCGCATGTGCTTACCCGCGAATATTTTTTAAAATCTCTTCCTGCAAAACTAAAATATTAAAAGTCATACTTCAAAATATCAAGTTTAAATATTTCGATAGCTAACTTTTGAATAGATTGAATATGTATTTTAAATGAATTATCTTTTTCCAAAAGGCTTTCAAATGAAGAGTTGTAGTCACCATAAACTAATCTAAGAGCTCTTTCATGCAATTTATTGATTTTGTTATTAGATGCTCGACTATGGAAAAACCAGACCAAAGGACAATACTTAAACTGAGATTCAATAAAAGATTTGTATACAATACGACGCTTTTCGAGTGATAGATAGTTGCACATTCTTGAAAGGACACTTAATTTTTTTAAGTGTCCTTTAATAACATGAATAACATCAAAGGATTTCCACCAAGGCGCAAAAAATGAGGTAAACATTTTGTTTTTCCGTAGCAAAAAGTAGAAAAAAACAAAAATATAAAGTTTTAGGCCAAAAAAAATTTATAGTGCAAAAATTAGGTGTTGAATGATAGAAAATCT
>JAUELD010041311.1:0-12402 GCA_031471615.1 Aglantha digitale
CATTTACTATACACTATTAAAATGCCGGGAATCGTAATTTTATATAGTATAGTAAATCTACGGGTGATAATGTGTTGGGTATTTCACCAGTCGTCTTGCTACCTTATCTGCTTTGATTTATTTTGAATCAATTGATTTATTATAACAATTAACAACTATTTGCGTCCATCATCAAATGCTGTCATCAGTCAATGGTACATGATACTATTATAAGTAAAGAAAGTGTCACTGAAAGTATGCAAGAAAGATAAATGCGTTAGTATGCATGATGTGATATACATAAATTACAACTACATAATTTTCAATTGATGGTAAAAATTGTTAATTGTTTTTATTGTATGGTTCACATAAGTATCGCATAAAAATTAAGTAAATTTATTTTGTAATGTAATGTTTCATAAACTAATATTTTTATATGACACGGAAATAAAAATTTATATTTATGAAAATATATGAATTGATTTTGAATGATAAATGTCTATAAAATTAAAATAGCCAGAGATAACAATCCATTAGGGTCAATCATTCTCTTTGACATATAAGTTAAATTAGGAACTTTAATACACAAGAATATTCTTCAATTTCCTTGTAAACTTGTTTGTTTATTCTTTAGAAAGTGAAAGCTGAAATAAATAAATTAGTTAAAACATAGAGTGCTAAAGTGCTAAATCTCTAGCTAGCCTTCTTCAATACTGCAATAATACGACCAGTCATTTTATTAAAACTGTCCTTTAAAATGAGCTCATTCTCGGATATGAATTACACATAGACAGTATATTTCGTTAGAGCGCCCGTCGAATCGACGTTGAAACTTATGATGATAAATTCGCTCACATTTTTCTTAACGTTACTTTTGTTACTATCTTCAATGTTAAATAACAAAAAATAACTTAAGATTTTAGATTTTCCATATTTTCAAAACGATGAAAATAGAGAAAATTAGCCAATTCATAAATTTACTGGCGCAATACTAACCTTTTTATATCTCTTAGCATATTAAAATATAGACTAGTTGTATATGTCCGTTAAATTGACAGTAAAAAGATCCCCTATGTTAAGTAATTGTATAAATTTTTATTAATGCCACTTTGTAACGTTCTTCCATTTTGATTAGTAAACATTAACACTAGTTCTGACACTGTAATTTCATTTATGATTTCTATGTGGTTTAAAAAGGGGAAATAGCCAGCGAAAAAAATCACTAGAGTTGAACTCCCCTTTCTACATATCTTACCTTTTTTTTCTTTTAATTTAAAATATTTTTTGCTGTATACACAAATTTACAAGAAATGCTACAAACAAAAACTGGTATAACAAGCATCATAAGTATAAACAAAGATAAAACAAAATGCTGACAAAATAGTTTTTAGAGCTTGTTTAACTAATTTAAAGATAAAAACTTTTGATAGTAGAATCAACTATCACACATGAATCACGGCCATATAAACATATAACTTAAAAACTAAAATATATTAATCAAAAAGGATGTCGTTATTCCGATATTCATAAAACCAAAGGAAGCTGATTGTGAATTTAGAAAAGGTAAAACTAGAACATTTACAAAATACACACTAAGTTTATTCCAAAGTTTAATGGCTAGCTGACAATCTGATAAAGGTGTATAATGGATTGCTTTTTGCAAAAAGAGCAAGAGATGTTTCCGATATGTTTTCCAATAAAACTTTCAAAGTGCCCTTCAAGTAATTTATGTTTTTTTATTTCATAATATTAAATTGTCAATTAAATATTGCAAACTTTTCAAAAAACAAATTTTATTCGATTAATGCTCAAAGAATATGTTTAAAATAGTTAGCTAAATATAAATACATCAATACAAGTTCATGAATATATTTAAATGGTTGTGTATGAATTTACACAAGATATTATTTTTCTTTCTAATTTAAGTTAGATGTCTATATATAGTAATAATTTTTTTCCTAAGAAAATCTCGCTATTCTACTTAAAAAATATCCGTTGTAATAGATACTAAATATAAATAACGTATTTCTTCATAGTTTTATTTTTATTGTTTTTTTCACATCTTTCTCGCTGTTATTACTATTGTGTTATGTATTAGCTAACATACATAAAAAACTCCAAGATGGTAGTATGTGTACTTATTACATAGTATCTTCGTCCTTTGTTGTTAGAAAATTTAATGTCCTAAGAATATTTTTCAGTTACGCAGTAATTTTTGCAGTTACAGAATATTTATATTTTTTTTATTTAGGTAGATCTTTATTAAAAAGTAAGCAATTAAAATGAAAATAACACATTGTTATCATTTATATTTGTAAGATGTCAATAGATTTATCTAAAACACAGGACTCACGTATGCAAAAGTAAATATTTTTTTTATTTCAGTGGCTCTTCTAAACTCATCAACACAACCTGCACCAAATTAAGCAGCATCTTCATTTTATCACTCTATAATGGTTATAACTATAACCATTCTCAGCTGTAACAATATTAACCACATAACGAGTTTATATATTTTTGTTCTGATCGAAACATTAAAATATAAAATGCTATTCAGGTGATAGTATAATTTTCATGTTTAAATAGCACAGAAACAAAATCTTCAATGAGGTATAATCAAGTCCATGAGATCCAGGCATGTAGTATTAGCAAAAACTATAATCAAAATTCTGTCCACATATTTTAAATCTGATTTGATTGTTAAGGTAGCCATTTTTATGCATTTTATTGATGTATTTTATTTTAAGGCAGAAAAACATTCAGATATGTAAAGGTAAATTTTTTCTAAGGTGTTTTAGTGCCTTAAGTGATCATATTTCTTTCATGTTTAAATAGCACGGACACAAGATCTATAGTGACGTATAATCATTGATGTTTTGTATTGAAATGGAAAGTAAACTTCAGTTAAACTAAACACAAAACAGAATATATAAGCCACTTCATAAATTTAATGGTTACAACTTTTACACTATAACAATTATTATTGAAGGTATTTTAAATCGTTAATATTGCCAATTTAACCTTTGAAAATGATTGTAAATGGAATTTTCATAGTGAGTATATAAAATATTTTATCTATTTAATGCAATGTGATCAATTGTTGTTTTCCAGTGTAAAAATTGAGAAACAGAAATGTAGAAATAGAAAAACAAAAAATATGAAATAGCAAAAAGTTCAAATTGTAAATAAATATTAAAGGCCTAATAGAAAATGAAACAACTGCTTAATTTTACGTTGATGTTGCTATGCATAGTTCAAGCATCAATTGGATTAAAAGGTGGTATTGATATATGCTTACATAGTTACAACAAATGCTGTTGAACAGCACAAGTTATTGGAGAAATGTACAAATGTATAATAGAAGAACAAAAATGTATAAGAAATTACAAAATTAAATTGATAACTAAGAAATTTCTAAAAAAACACTCGTATAAGATATGGTCATGAAAAAACGTGATTAGAGAAATTTCATCAGTCATGAGTCTTCATCAGTATTCAAATTCGAAAATTCTCAACACTTCGGTCTAACAATAATTTTCATTTATTGCATTTGTGTTTTAGCTACTACTTTATTAAATAGATGTTTAATAATGATGTATAAGATGTATAATAATATAATAATTTTTGGAACTTATCTACAATCCAAGAAAGATAAAAATACTACCACACTAAGTAACATTCTACATAATCACAAAAACTCTTTGTCAGCAAATTCATGTAGTTTTTAATCAATAGTTACATATTCTTCACAACATTTATTATTTTAGAATCGTGGAAGTATTATGATGGTAACACATCGTTTTATAAACTTTTTAGATTTACTAATTGCTTAACAGCTACGCTTACCCTGCAATTTATATTTAAGTGTTTAAGTAGAAGATAACATTTAAGCCCCCATAAATTCATAGCCTCTAATGGTCCATTCGGAGTAGTGTTGAAATCCCATTAAAATAAATTTATCTTTGATCTTTCTATTTTTAATCCACACAATGGGGTATTTAATATCAACAGTATCTAATGTACTTTTAGTTTAGAACAATTATAAAATGTTTTACAATGTTAATTTTCATTCGAGAATTTCATGAAATAATTTCTCAAAACAAAACTTTTTGTTACCGTAAATAACTAATAGAAATAACGTAAATGAAAAGTATTATAACGAGGACACATTCCAAGAGGTTAAAATCGTAGCAAAATCCACAGAAATACTTTTTAATACTGATGGTTCACTAAAAGACCTAGTTTATTGATCTGATAAGACCATAAAAATGCCACCCAAAAATGATAGATTTACCTTCAAAAACAATGTTAAGACCTCCTGTTTTTATAATCAAAAATTGGTTTTATAAAATAAAAAGAGCAGGAACAAGTCCAATAATCTTTTCCCAGTTTAACCCCAGGTTGCGATATGCATCTCATGTGGTTATAAAGAAAAATATAATGTAAGCTTTTTATATCAAGCTTTGTGAAACAAAAAAAATTGCGCGACCAAACTGTTTTAAGAAACACATCTTTTATTTATCTTATATACTGAAAAGAAGATATATACATTCACTACTTCAGAATGTGTAAAAACAAGGAAAACAATGATGATAATCGTACGAAAAATCAAAACCCCCACTTTGTTTGTTTATTTGAAAAGAAGATATATACATTCACTACTTCAGAATGTGTAAAAACAAGGAAAACAATGATGATAATCGTACGAAAAATCAAAACCCGCACTTTGTTTGTTTATTTATTTATATATTTATTATTTATTTATTGTTTTGTTTTATTTAATAACATGTAAGTAAATCATAAACATAGTAAAAAACTTACTATAGTAAATAACCTTTTCTTGCGCTACTGTTATTTACAAACTTGCTGAAATTGCGCAAACGTGCTTAAGTTTAATGCGTCTGTGAGATTGTTGTTAGAAGTTTCTAAACTTGAAATTAAATAAAATAAGGTAGAACAACAAAATGTTTTTAAACAAAGAAACAAAATGAACCCTTTTTCTAATTAATTCCGCACGGGTGAATGCGTGGATTACGTTGCTTTTTTTTCATATTTGTTATATTGATGATTTCATTAGATTTTTAAAGCATGAAACAAAAACAATCGACATTCCCCCTTTGTCTTTTTTTGCCTTAGCAATAACGCGTACACTTACTGAAGTATTTACACATATTTTTAAAATTAAACTACTGGTGTATTTGCTTAATTTATTTCATATAATTAAATGATTCAATAATTAAAGTCTTCTTTAATTTATGAATAAAAAACAATTTACCTAATATTACAGTCGCTAATGTCTTTAACTAAAGTCAAACGAGTGTACTTAAAAATGATTGTGAATCATAAACAGAATCGTTTACAAAGTATACAATAAGGTATTAGAGGAGAATATACATGTATATATGGCATGTCTAAGTAAAAGATGCATATTAACTTTTAGATATGATCACGCTGTAAGAAGAATGCTGTAATAGGGAAAAAACTAAGTACTGAAACATTAAATAAATAACTTGACAGTGGTATAAAACAACTAAGTTTGTCAGGTTTTCCCTTCTTTCTCAAGGGTCTGCGAGACCTTTCTTAAGGGTTTTCTCTGAATTAATAAGTGTAGTGTGATTATAGCCCAATATTTTGTATAAAATCACATTACAGAGGGTAAAGGTAATATTTGCTTCTTAAACCTTTATTATTTTATTATTTAAACTTAGAGGAAAAGTGGAAATCGATGATTCTCGGGGAAATTATTTAATTTGCGAAATGCTTTTTTACAAATATAATATTTATTAACAATAGATATAAATTACAACTACAACTTTGAAAACTTTCTTTAAATAGGTCTCTTTAATGTTTTTTTTCGACGGAATGTTCTTTCACATTTTTTTCCTTCGACCAAGAAACTGTACTGTTGTCCTAAGTCTCGTGCATTTCCGGAACATTTGTTGAAAATATATAAACATAATCAATCGAATGTTGGCAATTCTAAAACCTTTACAACATTAAACTGTTCTTCTTTTGACTAGATATAGGCGGATTGAAAATACAACCGGCTCTTCGAAAAACCGACTAAATCTAGTCTGTTTCACTCTAAGCTCCTTCTGTATCGAAACAGAATGAGTTTGTATAAATCTATTTATATAATAAGATTACTTTGATATTGACCAACATCTATATAAATTTAACAACAATGGTCTTATAATATGTGCAAAAACAAGATTTCAATGCAAATATACCCTGCAATTGATAATTTATGTAAGGTGTAAGTTGAGAAATTTGAGTAAGTTAATTTTTATGTCATATCTTCAATTAGTAAAATCAAAATTTTTTATTAGTTACAACCAAACCCTCCTCCTAGAAAAAGAAGCTAAAATAAAAGATTTAAAAGAAAGGGGAATATCAAAATAATTAATAAATAATAAGTTATAACAAATAATTTGACATTTATTTCTAACAAAAACACTAACACAAATTACTACATATTTACAGAAAAACGTTATATAATTTAGGTAATTTTTCACATCCAAATTTTTGATAACATTTTTTTAAAAAACTCTTTTAAATCCAATTTGCGGCGATACTTTTTTATACATTCCTTTTCATATATTAAACTCGTATATTTTTCTTCGATATCCTGAGCGAAACTTGAGCATTCAATGAAGTTCTGCGAACATACATCTATTCCATCAGGGGATTCAGTTGACATTTGGCAAGCCAGCAGGTACAAAAAAGAGATGCCAATGATCCCATTCATCTTTTGTAATCTGTAAATGATTTAGACACTAAAAGCAATTAAGAATAATTCAAACTAACTAACATGTTTTTCAATTTTATCTTTTCGGTAAAATACAGTGGACAACTTTTTCCTACTTCTTTATTATGACGGCTATCAGGAAAATATAATGCTCGTGTTCATTATAAGAGTAACATAAAATGAATAAAAAACGTGTACTATTAGAGTAAGGGTAAGGACCATGTTTTTATCAAACTAAAGAAAATCAATATGAAAACTTAAAGATTATATCATTTGCCAAACTCAAAGTTTACACGCATACAGATTGAATAAACAACACACTCCCTCCATGTATGGTACTACGTACGTAACAAAGTCTTAAATATAACTTAACGAGAACAACAATTGTTTAAATCCTTCTCTCTCAAAATCTCTAAACTACCAATCTTTACTTGAATGAGAGCCACTTCTTTTGATGACAATTTAAAAAAATTCCTACTTATACTTGCATATTAATAAATTAATAAACTCATAAAACTCTTATGAAACTTTAACTCTTTAGTTTCTATTTAAATTAAACATTAAGAATAGAAAACTCGTTTTTCGGGGCATTAGGCAAGACGTAACAAGTAAAATAACAATTGAAACACATTATTATTATTAAAACCACCTTGAACTGGTTAATAATAAATATTAAATCAGTAAATATTACGAGATATGTATCATTAATAATGTAAGTGAAGGCAACATAACATAATTCAGTTTTATCAGACTTATTTAAAAATCACTGAAGAAAATTGTTTAAAAAAAGTTGTGTTGTTAAAACTTAACCTGAATTTGTCAAAAAGTTCTTATAAATGGCATGGCATGGCATTATAAATTTATAATTACCATAATTGATTTTGTATCAGATTGTGTATACAGGAAAGTTAATCCATTACGAATGTTTAGAAATTACAGAATTAATGTTTTACTATAATATGCCAAACTGTTCATTATGTCATACGATGTAATGACATCATAATACGGAAGGAAGATAAGAATTTAAATGTTTTATAATTAACGATAATTTGATTGCTCCATTGGATGTCAGTGAATTAAATATATTATTTAAATGTTTGTAAGAAAGAATATGACGTGATGATTTAATGATAAATAATAAGAGTAACTTAGTAACAGAAGTTGAAA
Source organism: Aglantha digitale (assembly GCA_031471615.1). NCBI lineage: Eukaryota > Metazoa > Cnidaria > Hydrozoa > Trachymedusae > Rhopalonematidae > Aglantha > Aglantha digitale. The sequence continues at coordinate 7,895 of JAUELD010041311.1, forward strand.
AACAAACCTTTGTTCACAATTTAATCTTTTGTTTATTTGTTTATAGCTACTGCACGATTTTTGCTGTTTAATGCTTTATAAATAAAATATATTTTTTTGGACAATCTTTGTTCGCAATTTATCCATAAAACTAAAAGAAACATTATGTTAATCTTAATTAAGACTTCGTATCTTCATATTATCGTATTAATAACTAGCTACATTATCTGGCGTTTTCCTCACTTTCATTTTTCTAACTTCTTCGGACAATTACGTCAACAACTGTTCTTCCTCTTTTCTGTAGCGGAACCGAATAATTTTTCTTTTTAAAATGTTTGTCAAATTAGACTAAATTTTTATACCTGAAAATTTAAAAATAAACCTCGTTGATTGTCCAAAAATGTTTTACTTATTGTTAGGAAATGAATTTTACAAATCCTATCGAAAACCTTTATATGGGCAAGTAATTTTACAATGAACTAATTGGCTAGAACCTTTACTATTATAGCTAAATAAATCAAACGTTTAATATGATTTGGTTCTTCTTTATCCATAACAATGAAGTATACAGTTATATTTTCAAAACGGTAATATTAAATACTATTATCCATAATCTTAGACAAATCAATATTAAAATTTGTAAAAGTGATAAGTTTACTAACCTTATTATGGCCACTCATGTAGGAGAGAACCCAATTTCTCTTTTCTCTTATTGGCTTATTCATAACTTATACTGTTTTAAAATATTTTTTAATTACCAAGAAGTGGGTGTTTAATAACTTGTCTAACAAAATATAGTGCAGTGTTTTCCTATTTGAAATTAGAAATCTATTTTAGATATCAATTAAAATTAGATATGTTAACTGAAAAGACATATCATGAAAATTTGTTCGATGCATTAATCATAAAATAAATAGTAGCTTCAATAAGATAGAGTAATATTCTGGTTTGTCCTTTATAAAAGATATAAGTATACAATTCTATGAAAAACTAAATAACATTTAGATTTACCTCTTGACAGGAAATAAAAAATAATTTTTGGTTAACATAAGTAACATAGTTGGCCAAAAGTTCATTTGAATAGTTTTTTTACCAAATATATTTTTGAAAGGACTTTAAAACATTCTTGTTATTTTTCCAATGGTCGACGCAGAGGTTTCGATATTCATTTTGTGTTAATTTTTATTTTCGACCTACTAAATGTTGTTGCTTAAAATCTGTCGTCATGTTTTGATTAACAATTATTATGCATAGCATGTAGTGGCTCTATTAAAAGCATCGTGATAGGAAACAAAAGTTTGGCATTTTTGAACAAAAGTTAATTTTTCATTTCCTGTATTTTTACTTTCTGTCAAATTTATTTTTTTTCTAAATATTTTCGACGTCATCAAATATTTTTTCAACTTTTGTACAAATTGACATGTGTTTTATTTACTATCTTCTTATCTATTGTCATGTAAACGCTAACATAAATTATTAAAAAATAACATAAAAGGAAACATAAAAAGGATCTTTTTAACATTGACATGCTTATTTAAATTTTTTCTGAAATTTTTTTTCCGCTATCTGTGAAAGCTTGTTACGACGATATTTACGTAGTTATCGGAGAAAATACAAATCATAACAATTTTCTAACTGATAAAGCTTCATCTGAGTTTGAGTAAGATTCAAATATATTGCGAGTATATTTATCTCTAATCATTTTGTTGCTACGCAAGCAGTTTTTGTTGCTATGTAAGCAGTATAAAACAAAAAATATAGATGTTCTGTAAAAATCATAGATATCGGCAAAGCAAAACTTCAATGTTATTAAAAAAGTTAAGAAGTGTAAATGGTTTCATACATAGTTTTAATAAAGAAAATTCGGAAAATCAATTGAAAGTCAGAACATTAAGCTGACAAAACGAAAATTAGTATGACACAAAATTAATCCAATATAAAACATAACAATTATTTATTAATTAGCACAACTCGTGGTAAGACGAGTAACTTAAGCAAAATTGCATAAATAAACCAGGAAAAACGAGAATAAACTAAATATATTTTATTGAATATCATGCAAACATGCTAATCATCTGGTGCAAGATTCGTTTATCTTTTGTTGATGAATCCTGCAAACAATCTTAGTAATTAAGCACTTTTCTTGTAGTTACGGTAAACTAGCTATAAAACGAGTATTTTCCAAGTTAACAAAACCTTTCTCTATGTTATCTTGGTTACCTTTAAAATATTACCAAAGTTGTTATTACAAAAGTCCTAAGTATGAAATGCCATATCAATGTTAAAATACTCTTCCTTTGGTTCAACATCTTTAAGTGATTAGTTGATAAATCCAAGTGAGATTTAGCTATTGACTCTTGTACATTCCAATATGTCTTCCTAGGGATATTTGTATAATAGCAAGCAACTAAAAGGTTCAGTAAATCTATTAAAACGATATGCTTTAATATCCTGACTCGGAATTAATAAACTTGTGTGGGTCTGGGCTGTTTAAGAAATAAAAATTTCAAAAAAAAAATTATTTCGTTTCTAAAACATTCTCAAATTTCACTCTCATTTACCATAGTTACCGATGGTTTTACACATGTAATTGTTCATGTAGAAATTATATCCAATTTATAATATTACATTCAACGAGACAACAACTGCACATCCTTTAGATTATAATAAATAATAGACAAAAAAATCGTGCATGTTTGGATTATTGGTAGTTTTGATTTTATTCTCTTGAAATGAAACTAATTATTCTAAATAAAAGCAATATTTAGTGTCTTATCTCACCCCAATTTTACTCAGCGAGAAAATGTTAAATTTATCTAAAAGAGCTAGAATTTTAGAAATTTTTTAGAAAATATATTCAGATTAATAAAATAATATATATTAATATATTTCTAAGAAAACCACTAGATATATTCATTACCTAAGTATCCAAGGAAATTTGTTTTTATGGTTTTTCGTATGAAAAAACCTATATAGATTTAAATGGCAGTATTAAAGTAGAGATGTTTGAAGGCACCTTGAACCACAAATTGGAAGTAAAAAACTTAATGATTCTATTCTAGTCAGGAAATAGGGTCATTTTAAGTTTTCGTTAAGATCTCGTAAATATAACTTTGCAAAAACTGGCAAAACACAAATAAATATAACAACATTTTGTAACACAACAAATAGAAGGAATTAAACAATGTAATACAAAATTAAAAAGATAGAGTTCTTTTCGTTCGTATTTCCATGCTCTTATGTTATTTGAGTTCTTATATAACTGTGAAATACATTATATGTCAGTTCTAATGTTATTTTTGTCAAAACCAAAATATATCTGTGAATAAAACTGTTAAATTTCTCAAGAGAAGAATTGGAACTTCAGCACAGATTTATGAATTTTATGAAAGTTGCATTCAAAAATTATTTGAAAAATGGGCAAATGTCATACCATACTATTAATGTTGATCACCAATTTTTTAAATAAAATTGATTAGCATTTATTATGACGTCATATAGAAAACAAATGCCTGTTATTTCCATTTTTAGTATTAAGCATGTTTTTAATAGTCCACTTATAATGCATATTATAAAATCCATAACTCAACATCCAAAACTTGTGTTTGTTATCTCCAGTAAAATTTTTGCTCTTAAACTTTTTTTTTTGAATTTCCATTTACTTCGACCCAAAGAAATCGTGTGAACCTTTAAGACATAACATAACTGACAATTTGTGTTATCGAGACAAAAATGGAAAAATTAACGAAAAGTTGGAAAAGTAAAATAAAAAATGTATGTGAAAAAATATATTTGCTTGTTTGTTCAGTTTTTTCAAATTCATAAACTGTTAAATATACAAATTCCGCTGAATGGTATTGAACATGTAAACATTCGTCAACTTAACATGTGTTTAAATCAAACCTTTGTATGCGTAATTGTAGTTTGGTTTTGATAAAACGAAATCAAATTGATACACAGCGTTCTGATACACAGAACTCAAAGAAGACATAAATAATTTTCTATTATATTTTTAGTATTTTGTTTGTTATTTGATAACTAATTTAGTTTATTTATTTTAATATTGGATTACTTTAGTATTTAGTTTGTTATTTGATAACTAACTTAGCTTATCATTGGATAACTTTAGTATTTATTTTGTTATTTGATAACTAACTTAATATGAGTTATTGATAGATAACTATATTTATTTTTTTTCTTAAGTAATTATAATTTGAAAAACATAAAACTTTTATATGATAGTTAACATCAGTTAAAATTTAAAAATATCCCATAAAAAAATATTTTCAAATAAATATAGACTTTATTACAAAGGTTAGATATAACACCATGTCTCTTATAATAGTGTAACACTGAAGATAATTAAGCGACATGTTTTTTTTTGCCCAATGCAACAAATTTTTCCACAATTCTTGTTATTGCAAATTAAATGACAAAATAAAATTTGAAAAAGTAAAATGTCAATTAAGTTTTATAAATAAATCAAAAATAGTCAGCTAAAAACAAAAACATAAATTGTTGTTGTTGTT
>JAUELD010041344.1:0-12394 GCA_031471615.1 Aglantha digitale
TCTAATTAATGCTCTAGCCCCATGATATACAACATACATCTAATTAATGCTCTAGCCCCATGATATACAACATACATGTAATTAATGCTCTAGCCCCATGATTACAACATACATCTAATTAATATCATAACATATAGTTTTATCAACAACAAAAAAAATCATAAAACCTTTTATCTTAGAAAACATTACATTTGCTCTGATAAATTTAATGAGAAGTTTATCAATATGAGGTTTCAAAAAGTTGTATAAAAATAATCCATTTATATGTATCCCTTATTACGTTTACTCCATATATATATAAATTAATTTGAGATAAATTTAGCTTGAGTAAATTAGTTATTTTCATACAATATACTGTTTAGAACTCCTATCACTTTACTACACATTTTAACATTTATAAAACATAACTTGTGCAGGGTCAAATTCTTTGGTGAGAATTAAATTTCGTGTATAAAGTTACTTTATACTTTTTTCTATTCTACAAGCACAACAGTTAATCGAGATAGTAACAATAACTAATAATAGAAGGAAACAATTACTTTACCCTGTACAAACGTTTATAATAACATCATTTTTAGTTTCTAAACCATATATTCCTACTAATAGAAGTATCTTGGTAACTTTATCATGAAACTTCCCAGACACCTGTTTTTACGTGATTCTTTTAAAGGGAATCTCTAAACCCTAAATTAAGAATTCTTACCTGAGATCGAGGCCACAACCCCGAATCAAACAACGACCTCCTCTACCAACCACGCCACTTGCAAATTTGGAAGATCGAATCAACCACGCCCCTCGGATTCGAACCAACCGGAAATCCGAAAGTTCGGCGACTTTCAAAACGATGCATTACGGAAATTTGGGGATATGAACCATGTCATCTCCTTCCACCACCACGACTACTCATTCTATTGAGCTGGGAGCCATTGACTGGCTTCTCTTATGACTGAAAAATCTTTGATGCTAAAAAATTCATAAAGGTGCATTGTTAAACTTTAGAGAGGTGGAAGGGATGAGTACCTTCTTTTATTCCATACAGCTTCACACATAATAGAAAAAATCTTATAAAACCGTAAATAGGTAAATGTAATGTTATACCAAATATTTCGGCACCAATGTATTATCGTGTAAACTAAAAGAAGTTTGCAGGCCTTGCAGTATCTTGTTTCAATCCATTATTTTACGGCATTATTATTGTTCGTTCTGATTTTCCATATTGTAGTAATACATGATTTCACAGTGTCAACAACAGTGAACAACATCCAAGGATTCCGCTAAAAATAAACATAGAAAAAAGTGTAAAATATCGCATGACTATTGTTCAAGTCATTCCTTAAGAAGTGGGCTTGATCTATGGCCTGCTGGAAAATTTTCTTGTTCTTTTGTTAGCTGTAAAATATCGCTTCATGAACATATCAAATGTGTTTAAATCTTTACTAGGTAACTCAATCAATTCATTTAAACAAATAAAACAAAGCTAGCTGAGCCATCTTGCATAATTTTTTTTACTTTATTAAAATCCATGCAGTGAAAATAACGCAAGCTCTCCTATCTCTCCTCCTATCTAAATTTCGTATCATGTTTTTTGTTTTATCAGTGAGTTTTATCATAAAACGAATCAATGATGGTTTTCTTAATCCTGCGAGAGAGTAAGGGGTTGTGTAAGGATTAGTTTTATTAAACCAGAAGGTTTTTATAAATGTACTTCATTCTTTATTATATCGAAAAAGGTTAAAATAGCGTAATTAAAAATAAATAAATTCGCGCTCACATAATCAAAAATTTCGCGGCAAAAAAGTTGTGATCAAAATTACACAAATATAATATGTTTACAGTTAAGTTTTTTCTCTTTAGTAAAAACAACCATGGAAAAAATGTATTTGAATTTTTTGTTTTGTTTATGTTTTACATGATGTTGCCGGTTAATTTTTCGGTTGTAAAGGAAATAAAAAGCGGCTTCATACCAACAACCAATATAAAAATCTTGGAATCTGTCTGTTTGTACTGTTTATGTATGTTTTACAGCAATTTTTTTAAAAATAGATATGAAGATGTTATGTGATCCCAAGGGTTTGAAAGTAATATTTAATGTATACCTTTATATCAACTTATTATAAATATACCTATATATATGTATGTAGAGAGCATACAAGCCTAACACTAGATAGAGCGTGTTTTTTTACAAGCAAGGCTTCCAGAAGTCACTGACTAAAGTCTTTATAGGTCCAAGGTTTGCACGTTATATTTTTGAACAGCATGCATTTATATAGCTACCTATTTTTAAGAAAAAGGATTAAGGATAAGTATTATTCAGACTGTCACACGTGAGTTACTAGCTACACAACAGGTAATTTTTTTAGATTTTTTTTGTTGATAAAGTTCTTAATTTAAAGTTGGAAACTATAGCTACTATAGCTACCTTGCTATCTATGTTTTTAAGGGTGATTGTTTTTAAATACAAGACTAAAATAAAGTATCAATATTCTGCAAAAACAGTAAAAGCATTAACATGATAATCTGGTGAAAAACTTATTAAAATTTAAGAATTTTTTTATAGTATTTGACGAGTTCTAAGTTTGAAATGTGTTATATTATTATGTTTTATATTATTATATAAGCGTGTTCACAACCTTTAAAACCAAACCTCTCTTGTTAGAGAGTTAAGTCAAAGTTAACATTTATCACTTTTAGCTGTTTGAGAGAGGAGCAAGTTTTTTTTAAAGAATAATACCTCATAATTGTCTAGTAAATGTAGCTACATACTGTAAAAAACTAAAAGAGGTAAGAAACCCTTTGTAGAAGATAAAGTGTTGCAAGGAAAGCCTTTACCAAAATACAAAGTTCTACTCTGTTTTATTAACTGATACTGATTGGTTTATGTTGTGATTATGTTGTAGTGAAAAACTTAATTTTCTTTTTCTTTGAGAATCATTTAATACAAGTATATATAAAACATTTATTTATCCTATAGTATAATTAAGAGGTTATTATCTATTGTATTATATCTCAAGATTAGATTTTGTCTGGAGTGGTCTAATGGTTAAATATTGGACTAAGTCCGCACCGTTTCTAGTCCACTTCTGAGCATTGTCTAGCAAACGGAATATAAGTAAATATGATATCATCCTTGATTTCGTGCACAAATGGGAACTTAAATATGTTACAACCTTGGCATACATAGGGTTCAATAAGACCCGTAGTATTCTTTTATTGCAATGCATTGACATCATATTATATTTGACATTTTTTGAAAAGAACAGTTGATAAGAGTAAAAATCAGGTATGGCCAACCATAAATTGATCACATTACCCTTTTTACATTTCTAACATATTGATATTCTATAAGGCGGGAAATTAAAATGGCTTAAATGATTTTTATCTTTAGATGCTTAAAGGAAAACAAAATGGATATTACTGAACTTAACCCAATAAGTAACATGAAAAAGTTGTTTTTCTCTAGTGCCAGTGCTTACGTGTTGTACTATTTTTATAAAGTTGTTCATCGACCACAACTTGTAGCTAAAGATGGTGAATTCAAATCAATGTTGCAGACTAATTTACATGTTTTAAAAGAACATTATTGGCCGACATTTTGGGCTTTCACTTCACATTTTCAAACGATATGCAGAGTTTTCATGAAATCAAAACCAGCAGTTCCATATAGAAGGTAGCAGTTTGTTTCTACTATTTTCATTTATAACTAAGAGTAGAATCGGAGTAGAATTACTAATTTTTGTAATTTTGATTGTATTTCCATTAAAAGAAAATAATGTTAGTGCTACAAATATTAGAAAAATATTTTTACTTAAGAAAGTAAATCTACTATGGACATGATTTTCCATTCAGTGTACAGTTTAGGAAGGGAGTTACTTTTGGGACTACTTTTTTGGCTAACAATTGTATGAAATTCGCAAAAACCTACAAAAATGTGCAATAATAAAAATCTTGTTGATAAATTATGGAGTGACCAAAATTTGGCTAAAAACAAGACTGGGAAGAAGTTTTCAAAATCAAATTACTAACTAGGACATAACAATTTGCCTGTGTTGTATTTGAGATATATTTTTTTAGAGAAATCATTGACACTGCAGATGGTGGTCATATCGCATTAGATTGGGTGGACAACAAGGTTGACAATTTAATTTACCCAAATCCTAAAACACGTCCCGTTGTTATTGTATTACCTGGAATAGTTGGTACGTAAATTTTCAATTCTCTTTTCTTTTTTCTACATTCTCTGCTATTTAATGTTTAAGATCTTGAATTGTAAAAACAGGCTGTGTTTTTAAATGGATTTAAAATTTCTCTAATATTACTGGTGTGTTTGTATACCTCAGGTTCAAGTGATGCAAACTATATCCGTCATATTGCTTTGCAAGCTCAAAATCTGGGTTGTAGGTATGTCAGTATAATTTTATATGTTGTGTGTATTTGAATATTCATAAGGCCAAAATTTGGAGATATAGGGACGTGTCCTGTTTCTTGAAGTGTTGGAAAATGGCCTGTTTCTAAAGGTGTAGAAACATGCCCTATTTTGTATATAAAAAAATGCATTGAATAATGGTTTTTCTTCTAATTCAGAGAAAAAAAATTTATTTATAAAACCTGAAATCCAGGTCTACTGCTAAGTGATAAAAGATTAAGGTGCGTTCATTAGCCTGGCATTTTTTTTTTTAAATATACAATTATATGCATTCCATTTCTTATTGGAATTTAAACCTTCTCAATGTTAATGATGACATGATTTATTTATGTGGTTGCTCATTTCAAATTGAAGTTTTTAATGTGTCACCTGTTTAAGTTTTTATTTTGTTTATATAGTGTAGTGGTATTCAATAACCGTGGAATGGGAGACATAACTTTAAAGGTATGTCTGTGATTATGTAATAACTATTGATTATCTTTTATTCTATTACTCTCACCTCACATTTATATTAAGTACATATTGCAGGACAGGAAATAATATTTATAAATAATAATACTTACCATCTGTTTGAAATTGTTATTCTGTTTTTGTTTAGTAAAAAAAAGTCTGTACTGGACAAATTTAACCCTATTCTGTAAGAGGAGCCCCCTGTTAGTTTTTGTTTAATATAACATTTAATCCCATCAACTCAGGGCCCCTAAATCACCCATACGGAATAGCGTCAACGAGTCTTTGATTATTATCTCATTTCCTTTCATGCAAACTTTATAAATAGATATTTCGAAAATATGGAAACATGTGCTTGATGAATTGAAAAATTTGATTCAAAAGTTTATACATTTGCCATGAGATTTGGTTTTTATTATTACAATTATTTATGTATTCAGACGCCTCGTACGTTTTGTGCTTGTAATGGTGAAGATTTGGATTTCGTTCTAAATCATATTTCATCCAAACATCCTGATTCTCCTATCGTCATGTTTGCTGTATCTTTAGGGGGGTAAGAAAATCTATTATTTTGTTATAACCGTAAATGATAACGGTTTATGAGGCTATATGTTTCTGTTTATGAGTTGAGTTATATGTGTTCCAAAACAAGATCAGCAAGGAATGCAAGACATTGCCAAAAAATGTTTTCTGCTGCTGTTATTATATATAACTGATTAAAAAGAAGCATTCTTGTTTTGTCAGAGTCTAAGAGAACTTATAAAATGTTCTAAATTTCTAAATTTTATTTATTTGTTCTGTTTATTTATTTTTCTTCTGTTCTGTTTATACCAAGTGTTTTGCTGACTAATCACTTAGTGCAACGTAATCCAATCAAGAATATGTTATGTGCGTTGGTCATGTCGGTACCATGGGATAGTGTGCATACCACAAGTTCACTGGAAAAAAATCTCAACTGGTTTCTGTATAATCGATATATAGTGAAAAAGTTAAAGTGTATAGTTCAAAGGTAGGTTTTTATTGAAAATTGTTTTTCGACCAGTTTTGTGACTGCAATTTATAGTTTGAATACAACTTTTAATTGGTTACTTGTTGTTTTTCTCAGAAACAAATTACACATAAGAAATACTTAGATGGCAAAGTTCTTACCACTGCGTAGGTAATGCTGATATTTTCCAACTTAAGTTTTGGTTGTTGTTTTTAGTCTTCTATATTATGATAACCTTAAACCGGTTTTGTGTGTATGTACGCATTCTATAGACTATTTTTCTTTTGTTTTTCCTTTTGTTTGTTGGTTTTATCAGAAGACAAGCTTTTTATGAAATAACTTTAGCATGTATAAAATATTTTTTTAAATATCTAGGAAAATTCCCCCATGTTTTAGTTCAGTTCCAAAAAAAAATAACAAATAATGTTCTCTAGAGAGGAAAGACTTGGTATATGATTTTTAGCAGCCGAGTGACCAAACAGGCATTAAGCTCTGGGGGGCATCCTATAAATTTTGACTCCAAATGAAATTTCATGGAATTAAAAACAACTTTGATTTACAGAAGAAATATTTATCATGTATTCAAAATTAGCTTGTTTTAAATTAGATGCAGATATAAAGTAAACATAATTAAATTTTAAAAAAGGAGTCACAACATATTTTAACTTAGTTCTGTTTATTTTTATTTGAAAGTTTAGCTCAGAAAAGATTTACATTTTATCAAATGTATTGCCTCTTATGACCAGACCTGCTTTCAGTTATGTCCCTTGTGATAATTATAAAATGAAAAAATAAATAGGTTATTTATATAAAACTTGAACTTGAATAAAACTAAGTACTTTAAGCTTTATTACGATAAAATGTCAATTTGCAAAAGTTTATATTTTTTAAAAAGTACTTCTCTAATATTTGAAAAGGCTGACTTAAATTGAACTTATACCACCTAACATAACTTGTCAATCGACACTAAAATCTTAAGTTTAGTGATATATCGGTTAAAGTTCATTGGGAAGTTAGTATTTATTTACTTGATAGATGTAAAGGCAATTACGTCTATAGCCAAGCTTAAATTATAATAATAGAATTATTATATAGGGAAAAAAACATTCTTTATGAATTTAAAAGTTACCTTAAATCTTTCTATTCAGTTCTCTATTTTATACAAAAGTGTGATAATTTCACTCAAACATTCTTCTTTATTTATAGAAACTGGCTTATGTTTCAGCAAAATGTATCGGAACTTCCGTATCAGCTGGAAGATGTGATGACGGTATACCATTTTAATTTTTTCTCTTCAACTTTATTTATCATGAAAAGTAACATAATTTTTTCTCGAATTTAAATTCTACTCAGTCAACATAAAAGGTGTGTTTGTTTGAATGTTTGGCTGGTTGTACAGAAAAATATTTACCAATTATCCACCAAACAAGGAGCTACTTATTTCTCCCAATATTCTTTTATGTAAACTTGCTCCATCTGTTAAAAGTTGATTTCATTTACCTGTTTCCCCAGTCTAAAATAATATCACCCTTATTTGAACCTTCAGAAAACAATTAGTAGCCTAAATTCTTTAGGGTTAAATATTGAGTTGACCCACATCTTGAGGTCAATGAGTGGGTTTTTAACATATTTTTTTGAATAGTAATTCAAGTACTGTAGCCACCTGCCGACTGCAGTATGTGACAATGCGTCTGAAATTTTAAGTTCATATACAGACTTGTTTTTATGCATTGCTTTATGTATACATTCTTTTTGTGAAAATGTTGTTTTAAAAGAAGTTATAAGCATTGTGTGGGACTGGAAAGGACCAGGAGTAATAAGCTTTAAATATATAATAAGATACTAAGGATAATCAACATGTTGGTATTACCACTTTACGCAAGTGGTGCCACACAAGCAGTGGGTGTTGGGGTAGCCGGTTGGTTTGTTCAACAAAACTCTTGATTAAATTATTACAGAACATATATTGTTGTAAGATATAAGATAGAAATGAACAAAATAAAAATGTCGTTAAAATGTTATCCACCTTGTTACCAGGTTCAAATTTTATTTGCTTAAGTACTGAAATTGGATTCTGTGAAAAATTTGTAATCCAAAAAAATATATAATAAAAAGTATATACAAAATAAGTATATAAACATTACTGGTGTGCCTCTGGTTACTTCTGTTATGACTGTTGTCTAAATGGTTTCTCTTTTTATAAATAATGCTACTTAATAATGATTTCAGACTGGAAAAAGTTCTGATATATATATCATGAATATTATTTATCAGTTGTTTTCTAGATGTTGGTAGATGTTATATGTAGATATTGCATGAAAAATAAATTTCGAAATTCAAAACTCATGACCTTTTCAACCGATATCAAGAGTGAAAAGTAATGAAAATATGTCAATAAAATGCAATAACAATAATTCCGGAAAAAATGAATAAATATTAAACAATAACGAAATCTGATGTTTGATATAATATACAAAATAAATTAAGAACAAACTTCTATAAAATTTAAAATTTATTATATCTTTATGCCACCCACAGTTCTCAAAGTAAAACTGTTTATATATTATATAAACATTATTATTACTATTAATAACATTACCATTATTATTATTATATATTTTATAATTTTTGTAATTATTTTCTTACCCATACAGTTTTTATCTACTTATTTTGGTCGTTTCTCTAAATCAATGTTTTTGAATTGAATAAAGATGCAACATTGATTGGAAACACAGGTTCATTTATTCAAGCACAATTTTAAGATCATTTAGTTATGTCTACTTTATTTTTATCCAGCCTTATACATAGATTGTTAACAGGTGTAGCATGAAATGAAACGAAATTTATCCCAGCAATAACTATTTTTGAAATCTATGAAACATAATTTTAATCAAAGATGGTGCTTTAATTTAAAAAGGATGTTTTTAGTTTTTAAAAGTGAAAATTTAAAATGATGTTTTCCTAATTTATTAAATGTTCAGAATCCAATAAAAGGTCTCATGGTGTTATGGTCTTGTGCGATAACATGGCCTTGAGCTTAATCAAATCATTTTTGATAATGTTTTGATTTTATTAATTGAACTAACACTATTACCTATTAAATCATCTGATTTTCTTTGTTTAGTTATGTTTAGTTATTTTGTTAAACCTATATAATGATTTAAGCAGCGTTTTTGTTGTGACGTTAATGACATTGCGATGAAAAGAAAAACATTGACACAGAAATTGACACTTGACACAAAGTTTCATATTATATTTTGTTAAAAAAAATGAAATGATTGTAAGACTTTTTTAAAACTATTTTAAAATAGTTATTGTCTTAATACAATATTTTGTTCTTTACTAGGCTAATACGATTCGAGAGTTTGACGAAAAGTTTACTTCAAAAACATTTGGTTTTCCTTCAATAGATGCTTACTACAAGGAAGCTTCTTTGTCTAGCAAACCATTAGAAAATATCAAAATACCTGTGTTGTACTTGAATTCAAAAGATGATCCGTTTTCACCTGCTGCAGGTATGTTTGTGTGGATTTTTATAATTTCACTTTTAAATTTAACCAATTTGTTGGTATTAAATTTTGTATTTCAAAAGCCATACTTTTACGTCAGAATTAATCCTTAAAGGGAGTCTTGGTTTTTTGAGACAGAGTTTCTTGAGACAGAATTCATTCTATATAGCCAATAATACAGAAAGTTAAAGGGAGTCTTGGTTAGATTCATTGAAGAAACCATTATAGAAGGCTCTATATGAACTGCAGTTGAACTTGTACAACCCACTTTTTGAAAAAATAATTAATGTTAATTTTAATAAAAAAGCATCTACCATGGTGCATATGTGATTAGTATTGCGTGCATTATTTTCTCTTACATATGATCCAATAAATCTTTTTGAACAAGACAATAACCGCATATAACTACATTAACTGCATATGAGGGGTTTTCTATGGATCACCTAAAACCTTCACTTTTTTTTACAAATTTAATTGTTTTGTATTAAGCCTACACAGAACAAGTGCAATATTCAAAGACCACAATTTGCATATTATGCATACAAATTTTTATACAGGCAAGCACTTTTATATCGAATAAGATAATTAGCAGCTTTATATTGTGAAGTCTTAGGAAGGATCAAATTAAACAAGTTAGTCGTTTTATACAAAAAAAACTATAAGCAATTTAAATAGGGAAAAGCTGGCATAAGAGCCAGCTTAAAATATCCACTGGTGTGACACAAAGTTTGGAATTATAAATAACTAAATATAAAATAAAGACATGCTGAGAGTTACAGTTGAATTGAAATAATATAGAAGTTATTATGACAAAGTTTGGACTTATAAATAACTAAATATAAAATAAAGACATGCTGAGAGTTACAGTTGAATTGAAATAATACAGAAGTTATTATGATTTTTTCTTTTAGGTTTACTTTTAATACGTAAAATTTATTTTTTTAGGTATTCCCTTAAACAAAATCAAAGAAAATCCGAACCTTGCTATTATCTTAACAGATTACGGCGGCCATATTGGATTTATAGAAGGTATCACAATTAGAGACCATTCGATATTAGAGCGATTATTCAAACAGTACGTTGCATGCATGCTCAATCAAAACAATAACTGCTTATAGTTGCGGTGTCTCTTCTGCTAAGAATAGTAAGCAATGTTGACTTATTGAGTAAGTACTCTATACTAAAAATATTTTTTTTTAAAGCCAAGTTAATGTTTTTACTACAAGTCTAGGTTATATTTAGTATTTGTAATGGTTATTAGGCTAGATAAAAAGTCAGGGAAATTTGGTTGGCTTTATTTGATACCTTTTAAGTTAAGAAATCAATGTTTAAATTTGATTTGGTAGCAGTGTCTTAAGTATATTTTATTAAATTTAAAATTTTATTTAAAAGAAATTACTTCTTCTGTTTTCTCCAAAATGAAACATTTTTTGTAAAAACGATATAATAAAAGTAAATATTGAATTGATTTTGTTGTTATTTATTATTATTGTTATGCTTTTTTCTTATCTTTTTTGTTTATATTTTGTTATACACATTACAGTATATTATAAACTTGATAAATGCGGATAATGTTTTTAAAATGTCGTAAGGTTGTAATGTTTTTCACGTCTTTTTTTCTGTTAATCATTAATTATATATATATGTAACTTAACTTAAAAAGGCCCACTGGTAAATTGCTAAATTCTATGACATCACAATCACCTTAGGAGAAGACAGATCAAATAAATAAGGTTAGGAACGAAATATAATTGTACTAGAATGCTTCAATGGTTCTTATTCAAAATGCAGAAATAAGATTTTTCAGTTTTCACAAGTGTTTTTGTTCCTTAGAAGTCTTGATTATAAATTGATTTTGAGCTTTGTGCCATTCGTAAGTTAACAAATTTTGTAAGTATGCAGATATAGAATGTTTGTTTAAAGATTAATTCTGTTAGATAAGATTTGAAATGATGTAAAATTTCAGTTGTCTGTCAAAAATATCTTATCATCAACACACTGTTCATTAAGTTATTCAATCGCTTGTGAGATAAAATATTTAGTTGCTCGTCGTAAATTACCTTATTGATATAACATCTTTGATAAATATCTATGTGATAAAATTCATTTTTAATCAATATTTAGATTACCCAAGTTTTTTCAGTTTTATATTAATATTTTTTTTTTAAAAAGTGGTGGTTAAAAGTGGTGAGATTTTAAGTTTGATATATAATCTTAAGTTTATCTCAGAATTGTGATGTTTAAGTTTCACTCACTGTAGCTTTGAGATTTACATTTGAGTTTAAATAAGTTATTGATGAAGTTATTATGCTCATGGTCTCTTTCAGTTGAGTTTTTATTGAAATAATGAGAAGTTTTTCTATCTATCAACTGATGATTTTCCAAAATATAATTTCTGTGTGTAGGCAAGCATATATTATTTCACCCTTTTGGTACCCACTGTACCATGTCAGTAGAATTTATTAAGTTTTTTTTTTGTGTTGTTTATACTATATTAGTCGAACTGTTTCTATATGTTTATTGTGTTAAAAATTTTTTTTGCGAATATCAGTGAGAATTTTTTGTTTATTTAAATTATTTATATAAAAACAACTGTAATATTTGCTTTGTTTTTCTTATTAATATGTAAATAATATATTGTTTATAATTATTTGACTACTATTAATACTACTCTAAATTATGCTGAAAATTGTGAAATGAATTTAAAAGTTTATTCTTTGTAATTTTCATTTTTATCACGTTTTTTCTTTGACAGATCCCTAACTTAGAATACCTAAAGTATACGGTGTAGAGAGCTGTTTGACTATAAATTGCATTCTTTGATAATCATGCTATATTGTTTTTGATGAATAATGAAGTTTGGATTTACAAATGATGATTTTTTATCCAAAAATGAACACTTGATTCCTAAAAAATTCTTCGCTATAAATGAACAAAGCAATGTAACACTTTTTTATATTTCATGCTTACGACATGTAAATTTACTTATTTTATAAAGATAATAACATTTGGTTCTCTTCCTTA
>JAUELD010041355.1:0-12394 GCA_031471615.1 Aglantha digitale
TGCCAATTCTCACCACCAATTTTGTCTGCGTACTAAAGACAGTTTGTGTAAGTACTGGTCTTTGGATACAAAAGATTAAACTAAAATCCTGTATACCAGAATGGATTACAAATTTAATTTATCCTATAATTAAAGATTTGCAATCCGATGAATTATTATCGAAATGTCTACACGGTGCAACTCAAAATGCTAATGAGGCTAATGCGCTTATTTTGCACTTATAAAGTACATTTATTGCCAAACCAACTCAAGAGATGGGTACATGCTCTGCAGTTTTAGCCTATAATGGTGGTGCTATGGGTGTAATAGATGTTTTTCGCAATTTGGACTACATGGAAGGTGTACAGAAAATTTAACATCTTTGCAAAATAAAGACTTAAAGACGTCAGCTTTGACATAATATTTACGTAATTACTTACGTAATATAAACGTTAGAATGAAAACAACTTATTAAACAACCTATTCGGTCCATTTTTGGGAAAACAAAGGTTTTTTCAGAAATCTAAAATCGCCACTTTTGTTGCAGCAAAAGTATCTCTATTTTCATGAAAAAAATTAGAAAAAACTAATAAGCGGATACTGAGAAAAACTGTACGGGCCAGTTTTATAGAGCCCTTTTAATTTTAGAACCTATATTATAGAACACTTGAAATTATAGAGCCCTTTTCGGTAAACCGAAGGTTCAATAATATTTCATTTAAATATTTAGCTACACCATGCTGACGCTATGAAACCGCAAGATCTCGTCTTCTCTCTGTATCACTTTTCGTTAGGTTTAGCTTGCAAGATCTCGTTTTCTCGCCATGTCATCCATTGTTAGGTTTAGCTTGTATGATATTGTTTTCTCGCCATGTCACTTAGGTTTAGCTTGTAAGATACTATTTTCTCGCCATGTCACTCATCATTAGGTTTAGGTTGTAAGATATTGTTTTCTCGCCATGTCACTCATCGTTAGGTTTAGGTTGTATGAAATTGTTTTCTCGCCATGTCACTCATCGTTAGGCGTAGCTTGTAAGATACTATTTTCTCGCCATGTCACTTTTCGTTAGGTTTAACTTGTAAGATACTGTTTTCTCGCCATGTCACTTTTCGTTAGGTTTAACTTGTAAGATACTGTTTTCTCGCCATGTCACTTTTCGTTAGGTTTAGCTTGTAAGATATTTTTTTGCCATGTCACATTTCGTTAGGTGTAGCTTGTAAAATCGTATCCCATGCCACTTTCAACTAGTGCCGCATCAGGAGGAATGGCCTTTGTTTTAATGCTTTTGATCTGTCTCAGCCTTTCAAGCCAATTGTTGTAAGTGAACTTATCTGATAATTCAGTTACTACAGCCATCTAAAAATTATGAAATTAAATTTTTTTAAACAAAACAATATAGAAGTTTTACGATATTTTCAACAATAACTTACGTTCGTGTGAATAGCAACTTTGCGTATTAACATTGGCAAGTTATTATCTGAAATAACATACGCTTGTATATCAACAACACTACCGGCGTCTCTCTTGCGCACAATTACTTTATTGCCATTATATTCTAACGGTCGAATAACGATTTCTGCAGAACTGAATTGACCCTTGATAAAAAAAAAAAGATATTGAATGTACATCTTACACATTTTATTCCATACCACCCAACCACCTTATATCGCAACCTATATGTATATAACCTCATACTTGAGTAGATTATATCGCAAACTAAAAGCTTAAATTTCTTAAAATACACAGATAGTCCCTGCACAACATCAACAACAACCAATAGGTGGCGACTACTACCTTGATTGTGCCGCAAGTGTATCCATGCTTAGAATCGTCGTATATAATAGTAATAAAATCATTTCCGATGTGTAATTTCTTTGAAGTACATTGCTTATCTCTTTTTTTATTTGGCATTAATGTTGCTACGTGGAAAGCAACTAGAAAAGAAAGAACAAATGTGATATAAGACTAGCAATAACAAACATTGGCAAATCAACCTAGCTATGCAATTATTTTAATGTAAAAATTAACAATGACAGTTTATGCTCTGTTACTTCCAGGTAAAACTAGATTTATATCAACTGTTCCTTAAGACTCATAATTATAACAAATTACTTTTTATAGCTATAAGATTAGAAAAATGGTGTCTTACATGCATATGTATGCATACTACAGACTATCAAACCATGTAAATGGTAAAGAATGAGATGTATACCACATAGCCATACCGTGCGTTGTTTCATCTTTCCATATGTAGGCAAACTTGCCATCAGTACCATTGCAATCTAAACCACCAGTATATATATCAGCAGACACACATTCCTTCAAGTTCACCAGCTCTCCTAAGCCTGATAGGAAATCTGTGTACCTAGGCGATCCAAACTCGTTAGAAAGGATTTGCTGCTCGTTGTTTTCTTGACCTTTAGCGACATATAAAACACCAAACTTGTGAGTGTTTACACAAGGGAAACGATCGAGGATCTTGACAGCTCGATCAACGATCTATATAAAATAGAAGCCAAATGTATTATTAGTGATTCTAAAGTAAGATTTATTTGTTGTTGACGAGATCTAAATGCACTTTTTTTCAACTAATACGCGAAACAAATGTCGCCGGTCCAGAAATTTTCTTTGAGTTTCACCCTAGGTAGCTACATAATACTTTAATACGTAGATCTTGCTATTTAGCAATTACAAAGAAAAATGCAAAGCGTGTTATGAGAATGTTTTACGAGAAATATTCCACATTATACCAACACTAGTTTCAAACATACCTCACTTGGTTCTACTACAACGGCAGGTCGATCTAATTTATACCCACTGGATGAATAAAATAACTGCAAGAAAATTAGGTTGGGGCACAAGTATTTTTGCAACATTTTTTCATCTTTTTTTTCTAATTTTTTTCTTTTATTGTGATAAGGTTGATGAGTTGGAGAATGTTCACATTCGGGTGATTCAATTCTGTACACGGGGTTAGATAATGTTTTGAATGCTGCTGTTTTGTCACGCTTAAGCTCGTTTTGTTGCTCATAAGCTTGTTGACCAACTGTTCAAACAAAAGCATAAATGCGTAATATGAACTGTTATACATGTTAATCGATTTAAAACATATTGAAACAGTTACAGCCTACCTGTGCTTACCGTAGAGTGAATCCTGCTAAAATTTCTATGAAACTAATTAGCCATATCAACCATTTTCAAATTTGAAATGTTTGATAAACTAATTAGTTCCATGTTAAGTAAATAACATTTCAAAATAAGGCAAAACAAAATTATTAAAAAACTATTGTAATTTTTTTAAAGAGGCATGTTATTGAATCAAGGACTTCCATAAAATGCTATTATTGAATTTACACCAAAAACAACGCTGTTTACCATAACTTAATATTGTTAAGCCCTTATAGGACGTTGCGTACTATCAAAAGGTATTTTTGAAAATAATGTGGATGGTTTTCGACAAATATTGATATATACTGTATCGAAAGAAATTTTTCAAAATAATTACCTTTAAATGAAGTTTTAAGTTTCGTTAACATGTAGTATATACAACAAGGCTAGATATATACATATTGTCATCTTTCATTAATTTATAAAATAAGATCATGTTACTGCTTGGATGTTTGCTTTTAATTATATCGTCCAGTAGCCAAAGGGGTAAATTTGGACAGTCAATGGAACAATTATTTAGGATAAAAGGTTTGCCATAGAAGTTTCAAAATTTACATGTTAGACATTCTAGCTTTACTAAAGTGTGTATTTTCCTTTTTTCGCCATGTCATATTCCATGGGAATGTTTATTGATAATGCCCCAAATACAATGTTTGGTATTTTTAACTTATAATAATTTGATAACTTATTGATTTTAAAAGTTTTGCATAGCTTATGCAGAGCAAAAAGAAAGTAATTTAAGGACCAGAATTTTATCTCCAAAAAGCTATAACTAATATTTTTAAATTTTTTGTTTATGTTTAAGTTTTATCTTTATTTCACTAGTAATCCTTCTTAAAAACTGCGTCTGCTTATATAGTTTTTGTTATTAAAAGTATTTATGGGTTGCTCTACAAAGGATTAGGGCTAAGGATAGGCTTTCATGTATTTTGTACAAGACAATATGTAGTGCTATTTATGAAATCTTTAATTTGTTGAGCAATCAAAGTCAAACATTTCTTTAAATAATCTGTGCATGTATCGCATTCGAAAGTTTGTAATAATAACATGAAAATAGTTTTATAACTAGAAACATTGGTACAAGAAATGATATTCAACTACTAATGCAGTACAGAAAAAAAAGAATAAGCTAAATGCGACGATAAGTCCGACCATATGTCTATCTATGATAACAACGCTTCCAAATCTAAAATATCAGAACTCACAGAAAAATCTTTGCAGGTAAGATATCTTAGTTGAATTTTCGAAAATCAAATTTTAAAGATGTTTGTATTTGTCGCTTTCGTTGTTTGTTCGTAGATATTTTGTAATTCTTTATTTTATAATTCATTTTTCTTTCAATATAGACTCCAGAAAAAGAAACGATTGTTTATTAACTTATGCCACAAAAGCAGGTCCATGAAAAGAAAGCATAGAAGTTTATACTATATACATCTACAACTATATACAAACGTAAAAAACCAGCACAACCAATTTCTAGCCGTCGCGATAAATTGTCGTCTGACTCAGATAATTCGTTTTGTTTTCTAATTTATAATTTACCTTATGGAACATTTAAAAGGAATTTCAAAATGGCACTAAATGTTTCTGAAGATTTTGCAAAATGTAAGACCAAATCTCCAACTAAGTCTTTACAAAAATTTGTTTTAAGTTTAGATATAACATTTCTTGAAATTAAACTTGCATTAAAAGTTTTCAGAACAATTTATTGGGAATGAGTATTGTTATCACATAACTTGTGTGAAAAGAGGCAAGGTGCTGAAGTCGATGAAATGTTTCATGCCATAAAGAATGATTTTCGCATGATATACCATGTTATATTAAAAGTAGGGCAATTTATTCGACAATCAGCTCTAAATCGCCAGAAACAACTACAATAAAAAAGTGAAAGATGATTTAAAGAAAAAAAAAAGAAAGTCATTTAATTAATAAATTCGGCGATAGGCATGAATTTTTCTGAAAAACACCATACAGTCAAGAAATCATTTACACTTATGAAATGGAAAGAGAATTTTGAAATGAAGATAAATTTATGACTATCGTTGAACAAATTATTCAAGTAGCAAATACACTAAAAACAAAGATCAAAGAAACTGAATCAATCTTCTCATCATGATTTAATTTATCTAATTATTTTGACAAATTTATCTTTACTGCTTGGATCGCTTAGGACATTATATTTCTTATGATGAAGTAAATAGTATTGAAACATACTTTGCAGAGAAACAGGTCAACAGAAACAAAAACAATTTTATATTCTATTTGTTTATGCCAACTATGATCACAACCCGGATAACCTGAATGGTCAATCAATTCATTGCACAAATGGAATTATACTTCAAAAGAAAGGAATACCTAACACAACAATCCACCAGTAACCAACAATGGCAATATTAACATTTCGTTCAAATGACGATCATTTACACCATTGGTAACTTATTTGACACCTTATCACAGTAAAAGCAAAATGATATATCCACAATTATTGATATTTATTGGAAATGATATCAACTTATTCGTAGCTGAAATTTCAAGAGACAGATTTAATTTGTCACGGTACAAAAATGCAACATAGGATTCGGTGATAGTTCCAAGTTGGACAGAATTTCATTAAAAAGTTCATATAGATGAAAATAGCAATATGGATACTGTATATTATGAACCTTCAATTAATAAATCACCAAACTTTAATAAATAAAACTGATATTCTTGCTACAAGTAAAATCAAAAGAAGAAGCAATAGGCTCGAGTTGCACTGACATGACCAGCATGAACTGCAAAAATTTATCAATTACGATAGCCTACGACCGTTTTAATTATGCCCGGCATTTCACATTCTGTTCAGCAAATTTCAGAAGTTATACGAAAAGCATTCAAGTTTACATACTTTGTTTAGGGTTATTTTGCAATTAAAAGATTTTATTGGAATATCAACATTAGTAGGAGCTTTACAAAGCTGA
Source organism: Aglantha digitale (assembly GCA_031471615.1). Classification (NCBI taxonomy): domain Eukaryota; kingdom Metazoa; phylum Cnidaria; class Hydrozoa; order Trachymedusae; family Rhopalonematidae; genus Aglantha; species Aglantha digitale. The sequence continues at coordinate 6,109 of JAUELD010041355.1, forward strand.
ACAAAGTTTCTACCAAATGCCCATAATAAAATAAATTTGGTTTTTTTCCTGAAAGACAATTGGTCTCAAAATCAATCTCACCAGAAAGAGTTACTTGATAAAAGGTTCTACATTACCCTCGAATCAAAAGCTTATTGTATAGAAGCTATATCTATGTGACTGAACTTTACAGCTAACAAGAAGAGGCAGTATTTTTGTGTGCATACTATTTAACCCTTGGACACAAAGTCATGAAAACTGTTACTTTAGACTCAGACGTTGTACTATTTACTCTACTTCAAAATTTTATTGAAGCACAAAATTAATACTAAGATTGTACAAAATAATAATAATAATATCTGGTCTGCAAATTACAAACCTAAAATCCAGACCCATTATTGATGCATTATTGTTTCAAACTAAACTTCTTATCCTACTCTTATTTATATCAAATTGGAAACAAAAAACCCTTCCCAAGTACTCTTTACAATATTTTAAGTTGAGAAATCTGTTCTGGTCTTCAAAATACACACTTACAAGAAAATTTAAATTGTCAAACATGTAAATTTTGAATTTTGAATAACAATTTGGACAAACAAATTGTCCCATTGACTGTCCAATTTAATCCCTTGGCTACTGGACTAATATTTTGATTTGAACTCTATTAAATGTAGTAGGAACTTTACTTCATTTAAAAAAAAAGTCATGCTCCAGTCATCCAATGTAATGGATAATATCTAATGCAATAGTGCGTAGTTACGGACACGGGCACATGATTTCACTGTTTAAACGCTATAATGAAAAGCAATGACAAAATCACGAGTATGTATTTGTTTTTAATGAGTCAGTGTCAAAACTTTTTAAACAAAAACAATCTCTTACCAAGTATCAGTGTTTTTTTTATAATATATATTTTTCACTTACATCTTACTTATTTTCTTATGCTGTTTTAAATTTTGATCACACAAACAGTAAATTAGCGCCCTATCCCCTAAGTCTTTATTAAAAATATTGTATATTTACCGAAATTCTGCAAAAACGTCCCACGACATTTCTAAAAAACAAAACAAAACGAAATTAATTTTTGACCACTAAGATAAATGAGCAATCAGTGTTGTATATTAATAAAACGTTAGTAGCGTCAAATCTCACTGCGGTAACAGTTATCGAACCAGTGCTATGTCTTCTTTTGGGAGGAGAATACTTTTTTGTTGCTTCCGTTGTATTTGATGAAGAATCAGAAACTATAAGAATAACATTTTCGCTAAGATGTATAAACAACGTGTATAAACACTTTTTCAACTATTAAAAATAGAAAAAAACTCACCACTACGACTGCTTCTTACATCAGGTATTGTAGAAAAACTCATTGTGTTGTTTCGTTGCTTTGAATTCTTCATTTTATCTGTCCATTCAAACATTGGCCCCAGAAACGTATCTTAAAATATTTGATTTATTCAAATAAAAGAAATATTTAAATTTTTTATTGAAATGGCATGCTTTTAACAGTAGGCCTAATTCAAGACTAAAATAAACTTTACTTGACTATTAATGCATACCTATTTTATGTGACAATTGAATCCCTTCGAGATTAAAAGCCAAGGCTGAAAGGTCTGATAATTGAGTGGAGTTATACATGTCGGTATTGCTTATTTTCATTATCCACGAAAAGTTGCTGGTTGGTCGCCGAATATATACTTCAGCCCACCCATCGCATGCGCATTGACAGTTACCGACAGACACCGATGGAGTATTATTCACGGAAGACTTCTCAAATACTTGTTTACTACTTTGCTGCTTCATAAATGTTTCTTCTTCGTTGTTTTTATAAAATGGTGATTTTTTGGTTATGTTTGGCGAGTTTCTATCTTCATCATACCCTGAATAGACGTCATCAGAAAAATATTCCTCTTCACATACACTTGCATCACTTTCTAAGTCTTCTCCATCTTCATAATTGTCCGGTATAAATGCTTTCGAAGCTTGTCGGCTGAATAAAAGTTGTTCTGAGGGTGAAAATAGAGGCATTTCACTTGTAGATTCATTCGAAGCCAGGTCACTGGTCAGTTTATCGACTAATGGTGTTGCATCGCTTCCCACTTCGTCAGTTTCTTCGTACAAATTAGAACTGTCCCATGATTCCAATGCAGCAGTTACGACATCAATACTGTTGATTTTACTGATACAACTTTCAGCTGTCACTGCAACAGGAGGAACTTTCTCGCTAAAATTTGGTTCTGGTTGAACGTCATCAAAAGTTGTTGAAATATTATTGGTTTGAGTCATACTAACTAATAATTGCGATGAATCCTCGACACTGTCTGTGTTAAGTTTCGTCTGTAACTCACATTCGTTACACTCCTCTACGACGCCACAACTGGTAGTGATAGAGATTAACATGTTACCAACAAACCAAGTCTGCGTTATACCCTTACGTAGCAAAAATTCTGCTAGAGGAGAGCGTTTAGGTTGGTTCATATTAGGTGAGAATGTGTGTCGGGCCATCATGTCCAAACATACCTCAGTCATCTCGTAATGAAACAACAGCTGCTTTTTATCTAGCTCTTTCTCATTCTTTATGTTATCACTATCACGGTAAGGTCCGCATTTCAAGGCTTTAGCAATTAATGTTACAAAACCTTTGCGAAATTTTAAACGGCATCTTGTAAACCAATCGGCTATTACTTGGTGTGCCAGTGTGACAGTGTACAAGTTATATTTAAAGGAGTCAGTATATGGTAATGCCATTGCAAATATACTCATGTATTGCTCTTCAACAAAGTTAGCATATAACAAAGGTGTCTCCTTTAAAGCTAGAAAAAACAAAGTCTGTACATTACGTCATCCTCTTTTGTTTGACAGCTAAAACACTATAAATTAGTACTTACTTGATAAGAATTCTAATATGGGCGATGCCATGTGAACTGTAGCAGATATTTGTGATAACTTGACTAAGATAGATGGCAACAAGCTTATCATAACACTTTGCATTTCTAAGGTACAAATGGTCAAACACAAAACACATGTCTGTGCACAGTACGTATTTAAACCAAACTCCATGCAATGAATCAATTCTCGTTGTCGATCTTTCGACAAATATAAATGATATGTTGCTAACACCGACAAAATTGGAAAAATTAAATTACGTAATTCGGACATTCCCATACTACTGGGACAGTTTTTTACTTTATTCAAATAAGTTCGATCATTTATTAAATTGCATAAAGCCGACGATAATTTGTTCATGTTACATTGACAGTGTATATATAAGGATTTATTTTCTAATTGCGATGATAAATTCTTCAAAACATATTCCAATACCAGCCAGTCTAATTCATTTTTGAGGCACTTTAAAATAACATCGAAAGCAGCTTGAAAGTCACAATCAATTAACCAAAGTTTCCCATAACCATCATTTACAGTGCTTAAAGAGGATTTGAAAATTGCATGGGTAGAGTATTTAAGTTGACCGTTAGCAGTTAAACCAATGAAATGATTCGAGTTGGCACGGACACTCAACAGTAATGAAAATATACGATTACGTATAATACCACCGGTGAAAGAGGCTATGTTACACACGTAATGTTCGTTGATATGTTTCACTAACAACTTAAATATTTGGGCTACGTACACATTATGAGGCTGCAATAGTTTTTCCTAAAATAAATAACACAATATCATATGAAACCATGCTTCTTTTCTTTTCCACTCTACACAGCCAAAGAGAAAAGTGAATACAAAGACAAAGTGATACCTGAAAAGATATTATTAAAGTGTTGATAATGATTTCAAAATCCTGTAAACTGTCTTTTGCTTTCACAGTTACATTCTTAATGGATGTCAGTATTATTTCTATTGCGTTTAAAATGGCTGGATATTTTTTAGAGCTTGATTTATTTAAGAGCTCTGAGCATAGTTGCGCAATTGCCATTCGAACGTTTTCATCTTTTTCATCGTAAGCATTCGAGATACTCCTACTGACGATTAACTCAACCAACTCATTCTAAAAACAAGTGCATACACAGTAGTGGATGCACTTTTTGATACGTACTGTTTTTATAAAATCCAGTGGCTACATGCTACATGTTGGGATAGATTTATTGTATTTGTAAACAGAACTAATTTTCTCAAACTAAAAGAATCGATTAGGTGAATTATTATGTAAAATATTGATTACAAAGCAAAAAGATTGTGTGACGTGAGTGTGAAAACACAGGCACTCACCCATTCAAGTGTAATAGATATGAGCTATAATATAAAATAATTTATACCTCGTGAGTGTACTTGTATTTAGAAAAGATGACATCAGCCAATTTCAGAACTTTTACACGGACAAAAGTGCGTTTATCGTCTTGGAAATATTTTTCCAGTATCGATTGAAACAGAATAAGCCAATCATCTTTTTCAGGATCAATTTGCTCTTCATAATATTTCAATAAAATATTCATGGAAACATCCTAAACAATACTAGAGTTTTAACAAATGGGAAGTTATACAATACAAGTTAACACTTCTCACATACATATATATATATAACAACTTACAGGTCTATCATTTGAGCAAGATGAAATAAGTTTAAACAATTTTTCTGGTGAGCCTTTATAACGATTTTCTATAAACAGCTGTTCAATATTAGTTAACAATGATTGCAGAATGTTCTTCAATAATGATTGTTCTGATTTATTGTGATGCCCCTAAAATGGATAACTCATACATTTAAATAAAGATGTTATTAATAGGATCATGGTCAAATTACGCAAAACTAATTATTGCTTAGAATCTATCTGATAAATAAATATTAGCTATAAATTGCATGTGCATTGCATTCGGACATGTAGATGGACATACAACATATCAGAATACATGAGTGAATTTATAGACCGGCTCTTAGTTATTATTTTATTTAACTCATTATCTGCAGTCAAGTTTGAAAGTTAAAGTTAATCCAAAACAGAAATGTATCTTTGCAACATTTATGAATAACAAACATAACTTAATTATCAGTAGCTTTTCACTAATATTTTATAGCTGGGTTTTCAAAAGAGTAAGTGTAAATAAATATAAAATTTGCCTCAGCTAAATTGTGTAATATTTCTACGATTTCTAGTATTATATCCCAAGTAATGAATTCTTGATCCGCACCAAACTTTCGCACAACACGCTGGATTGATAGACTGATCTCATACCCAACATTGAAGTTATTGGTCTGCAAACTAATCTTAAATGATGGGAGGACATGTATAGGAGTATAATGTAATGATGGCACACGTCTTGACCCCCAAATACTCATTCCAATAAAGAAAACAGCTCCTCTTAAAAGAGCGATTTCAAGGATTTTATTGCTAAAATTAAAAAAATGTTTTAACTTTTTTTGTTACATTTATAATTAAGTTTACCAATCAAAAGACATGAATACTATAAATCATCCAATACTTACTTATCTTCCAGTATCTGACACATAATATACACAGCTGTGTGACCAAGTTTTGTACCTACTAAATTCCTCATCAACTAAACAGAAAATTGTATTTAACAAATGCGCAGAGTATCGAAAGTAACAATACTTAACTTTATCGAGTGTATACATTTTAGCTAAAATTTATTATAGAAGAATGAATTTACCTTCCAGCTTAGTTGACAAAACTTTTCTATATTGACAGTCCTACAAAGAGTCTCAATGACTGGAAACAAACTTCCTGATGAAAAACCGCCAAATCTTATAGTAGCATCAAGAAGTAATAAACAGTTCTAGAGAGAAAAAACAAGGAATCTATTATTAATGGACCCCCAGAAAATATAAGAAAATGTATTTATTTATTAAAGTTAAAAAAAGGCTTTACAAAAATTCAATTTCTTTATAACTTAGTATGAATGAAATAAGAGCAAAATTAATAAAATAGTATATGTTTATATTTTCACTAAATTTTGTTTTATTCCATTCATACTTATACATGATTAATGGACCGATGAAACAATTAGAATAACTTTGAATAACTTCAGATGCGAAAAATCCAACGATGATGCAACTAATGACTGTTAACAAACCTATAAAAAGAGCTGATGCTTAAGTAGTATAAACACTGCATCACCAGCTTTTTTATATTGAGGAAAACGCAAAAAAGTTCATTATACAGTAGCAGCATAACTATAATCAACATTTTGACCTAACCATGTAGCAAACGAGCAGAATTATTAGTCAACTATAGAATCTTTATCTTTATTCTATTTTTTTTTTGCTCCCTGGAAGTCAGAAAAGATTCATAAAGCATAGTTATTGTTATCAATTTCAATTTCAGATTTGATTTTT